>JBAJFG010000440.1:0-26518 GCA_037903475.1 Ancylostoma caninum | reverse complement strand
GAAAATTTTCTTTGGACCGTTAGGAAAGACGTGAAGAGGATTAATAACTAAATTAACAAAACCACCTGAAATCTCTTTTTAAAGCACTTGCACTCTTAGAGCGAAATAATCATAAAGGTGTGCTGTATTCCATGTGGGGCTTTTTTTTCTTTTCTCAGCTGTGAATTCCTGCAAATACCATCATGTACTGGTTGCTGACTGCCTCAGCCACATGTCACAGTTGCTTTGAGTTGCCGGGACGCCTGCTCCACCTTCTAAATGTCAAGTGAAGGGTACAGAAAGCTGGTTTTTGGTATTTCGCAGGAAATTTTTTTCTGTTAATTTTGAAAACTTTCAATTTTGCAAACTCCATGATTTCATTTTTGTCCCAGTGTCACCACGGTTTACGTACATTTCCGTTCTTTTTGTTCATTTTTCTTTCTTTCTACTTAGATATTTGTGCTATAATTATCGTTATATGTAACTTTTTTTTATCAATTCTAATCTTTTCAAGCTTATATTATGTACATATGATATGAGAACAACGATTATATAATTGCTACTTTAATTTTAAACAGTCCTACTCTGGTGGTGGTACAGTATTGGGAATTGTGGATCATGAGTCTTCCATTTTCAGATAGGTTGTCATCTATCTACTCCTCCAAAATGGACGAGTTTTCCGTCATAAAACACGCGTCCCCCGTCCAAGCGACATATCTGAAGTGGCAAGAATGGCCAGATAAATCAATTTAGAAACCAGTGTATCATCAATTTCACTTTGGGAAATCGTAGCACTCTAGAAGAGTCGGAAGCTTGGATCCTTCGCTGTGATTTTCATGAGTTCTATGATCTACTGGTGTCACTGGACTGCATTTATAACGGCAGCCATACTACTTCAATTATATATAGCTTGAAATCCTCAGAAGAATACCTTTTTAATGGCTTTAGAGTGCTTTTCTTACAGAAGGAACATAACTATGTCTTCCTTTCAATCAAAAAGCTCATGTTAGGATAGTTCATCCTCTATAGCTAAAATCTTCCGAGCTGAGAGCCATAGAAATGCTAGGGAAAATGAAAAAGTACACACTTTTTCCTGCATTTGAATAAAATTTGGCGGTCATTTTTCCCACGAGGCGTAAGTACATAAGCAAATCTCACTGGCAAAATCATAAACTGTTCCTTGAGGGAAAGGAAGAGAAATGAAGTTTTTTGTGGCAAAAATTGACTCCAGGTTCAGAGGCGATTCCTTGAAAGATTCTGTTTCCACATGACAAATTACGGAATCGAACCCTCTTCTCTCCTCACGTATGTCTTCAGGGCTTAGATCCATGAATCCATAACCAACCACACCAATTATGGTTGGAGTTATTGGTTATGGTATAGACTGGTGAAGCTATGAAAAGAAAACACATCCATATCTAACGTCCATTTTCTGTTAACCTAAAAAAATAGCCTTTTCTATGTACTTAATTTCAGGCAAAATGGAGATTAAAGTGACTATGACTGCTGTATTCTTGGCTGTACTTATTATTGGGACAACATTATCCGTGATACTCACAGTTGCGCTCACATCAGGATCAGTGGGCGAGAATACACCGAGTGGGTGTTGTTTTTTTTTTCAAAATATTTAATTTTTGTGGCTGAATATAACGAAAACCAACAATAATAACGTGGAAATTCCAGAACGTAAAGTGGTGTACTTTGCTATGTATCTGGGAGATGACGAAGGAAAGAAAACGCCTTCCAGAAGTACACGCTCAATCTTCCAAGCCGATAACGGATCCAAACAATGTAGTTTGGAACTGGTGTGTTCCCACAAAGTTTGTTAGATATTGTAAATAAAATAAATAATAAATAATAATGCTGATTGAAGTGTAATAATCAAAACAAACCGTTCAATATAAGTACGTACAATTTTTGAAGCCTTTCATCTTTCAGACTTCTTAGGGTTTTTTTTCAAAGGAGTTTTGAGGATTCCTGCTACCCCTCCAGTGGTCTCCAATTTTTTCTCGACCCAGAGCTGGTCACATTATTTCCGGATTCCGTATAGGTTACATATTTTCGCTTTATGCAAGCATTCCCAGCTCTCCAGAAATTTATGTTAGAAAATTTACTTTAGTAGGTGATGCTCCTAGATTGCGAAAAATCAACTCATAGTAATTATCTGTTGACGCTCTGATACTGCATTTTCAGGCGAATTTTCTCCTTTTTTTCAGAACAAGAATAATACGATTTCCTCGATAAAGGGCATGAAGGACAGTGGTCAGCTGTATAGTTTTATTCTATACACCACAAATGCGGAATCCACGCCACCCCGGAAAGCTGACGATGCGATCACCGAATTAGAAAGTATAAAGGCAAAATCAGAAGAAAAGAAGTTTAAACAGCTAGCGTAAGTCACTACAATCATTAATATCTTTTTTCTCTGGGAAAATGCAAGTTCGTCCCAAAAAAGCGAGAAACGACAGGATTATTGAACATATCCACCAACACATACTAGTATTCTGAGCTTTTTCTCCCACTTGTAATGATTATATGAGCTTATTTTGGAATTCTGTTATTTTTTTGCACACAAAAGGATTATTTTTGTTCGGTTGATTTGGTTTTATTGTGTTTTGCACATCATTCTATTGTAAGGTTCGGAGGGTTCGCGAGTTCTGAATTTTGGAATTTTACACTTATCAAGAGAAATTGTCCAGGTTTCCGAACTTTAACCGAATGGAAAGTTTAAGAGGAGTGAGCACAGGTTAAGATGAAGCATTTATTTGAAGCAATAACAACGCGATATAAGCGGAAAGATTAGGCGAATAGCGGTTCAGGGAACATCAGAATCATGAAGGAGAGGTATTCAGAAGAAACCATGGAAAATAAAGAAAAAATAAAATAGGTGAGGTCATGATTGAGATGTGGGTCCCAGTCCAACCGGGTCCGAGCCGGGACGGGCGGACTGAGCTGTCCTTTTGTTGTGGGTTCTCCTTTTATGCTCTGACTGGACCATAAATCTTAGAGTCGCGCGAATAAATCTCGCGCCACGCGCGAAAGCTTATTCTTAAAGTTTTTGAGGGTACAACTGGCTGTTTATGTTCAAAAACCGAGAGCGAAGATACGGAATCAAAGCGGCTTACTACACTATTCTGCTTCTGATAGATAGATGAATTCATTCATATCCATGCTAATTTCTTTCAAAGCAGAACACTGCGACCATTGGATGACTTAAAAGTCTATGGCCAGTTTCTAAGTGCTAATGTCCAAAGACAATTCCTTTGTGCAAAGTTGTCGCATCTATTTCAGCAACAAAAAAGAGGCTGAGATTTGAATTGTGCTTTTTTATTGGCAGTACCTCCAATATGCTATAAACCAATAAGTAATTTGATCATAACTTTATTATGCAAGGTTTTTTAACGCTTGGAAGCTAGCCAAAGACATTTCGGCCATCACGTTCGTGTGCACTCCAAATTCAGCAGTCAAATCTACTCATATAGCAATTCCAAGCTATTTTTGAAATATATAACGTCGTTTGCGAAAATCTTGTAGATGGGATGAGGTTCACGTTTAAAGGAGGAAGGGGGAGGGGGGGGGGACGTCTCACTCTGAAGTATCCTGTATACGTGAGTTTGGTTCATGTCTGTGAATAAATAAATATATAAATAAATGAATATATAAATAATGGACCAAAATCTCATGATTGCGAGTCGACTACGGCATTACGGGTACGTACCTGAAGAACACAATATGAGCACTAGATATCGCTCAAAATGGCTGAAACTTATAGGATTGACCAAGTTTGTGAAGTCCAAATAGAATTCCGGGCGGGTCAGCCAATCCAGATCTAAATGTCCAGGCAAATCGCGTAGGGCCAGTAAGAGTACACAAGCCTTTCGCTCTACTATTTCATCTGTTTTATGAATTTTCAAATATTAGTTTCACTCTAATTGTTCCCTAAAGAGGTCCAAATATTAGATTCTAGTTATCCACATACCAAATTCTGGAACATTGTCGAGAACTAGTGTTGGTAAGCTATGTCTAAGGGTATATTCAACTTTAGGGCTGTTGACGAATTCCTGGCTAAGAAAAAGGCCGATGACGTCCTGGTGTTCTATATTCCATGCAACGTTACAAAGGAGTAAGTTTCAGCGCAAATTATGTGCTGCACACTAGTGTATTTTAGAAAATTAGAGGGAAATTTCAAATATTAGCTCCTTTTGTTAAAGCGAGGATTGACAAGGTAACTACTTATTTACTCTATTATGTCAATTCGCTTAATTTCTTAAGGAAAGAGTTCGGAATTACAACAATTATAGAAGATTATGAATTAAGTCAGATCGATAAGGATACCGAGGAATTCGTGGAGAAATTGGCTGGCATCCAAGCGACAACAATGTTGGTCTCCAACACAATGGATAGTAGTGAAGTCGTTAAAGTGTACAAAATTAGCAAGAATAATGTTGTTGGGAAAGGTGAAGAAGTTGCTGAGAAAATAAAACATTTTGGTGAGTTTCATGCGTTTCCAGTAAAAGTTACTCAGCTTTTACTGGGATAAGCAATTTCTGGGGTTTTCTTAACTGTCATACATTTGCAGCAGAAACAGCTTCTGCGACAACTGTCACAGCCGTCACTGTCACCGGTGGAACTACAAAATCCGTGATCGAAACTACCTCTGCCGCTGTCACAACAACTGCTTTACCGGCTAACATGACTGCATCCACATCGACGAAACTAGTAGGAACGACCACTTCTGAAGCATCTACATCGACGGAACCGACCGAAGCGACCACTTCTGAAGTACCTGACACGGCTTCTACTAGTGGGCCTATCACGACAGTGTCAACACTAGCCACAACTGCTACTGAGAACATCGTTTCTACCACGTCACCAATCGAAGAAGCTACTACTGCAACGACATCTGAAGCAGCAGAAACCAGCACAGGTGATTTAGTGACCTCCAACCTGTAGAACACCTGAAACCCCCTTCCCCTCAGGTCTGTTGCATAGTCCGATTATTAGTTCTTTCGCCGATTTATCCTTCTAACGTCTTGGGTAATTTAGCAATTTATACTACAGCGTGCATTAGTCGCGCGCCAGACGCACGCATGCATTCGCGAAAGAATTTCTGTGAAAACCGGTCTGGACCAACATGTGCATCCCGAATAAAAATGTCGCGCGGCCGCCCCGATGCCGCAGACGCGCACCTCTAGCATGCGTCCGAGTTGCGTCAGAGATGCGACTGGGCCAATAATTATCATACGTATGCACGCACGTCAAACGCACGCATCCAGTGTAACTTGACCTTCACTAAGCAAGCTTCTGGATTACAACGCGTACAGAGAACTCCAAACAGCAAGCAAGAGGCGGGACCGTGGCGCGGCGTCGCACTCGAGTTGTCTACCGCTGGCAGAGGCAGACAGACCAGAGCCACGTGTAGAAACTCTGTGTCTCTGCACAAGAGAGCCGCACCGTGGTCCCGCCCCTTGCAGCCGGTTTTTCGGAGTTCCCTATGCATAAGGTTCCCTTCAAAAAGTAAGGTCTATGTCCTTACAGTACTCAGGCAGTGACGCTGATAGCCATACATGTATGTATGTTGTAATGGTATTATTTGAACAATAATACTGCATTATATCCAGAAGAGATGGACTTTTCATTAGTGAGTAGTAGTCTCCACCTGTGCGTTTAAAGGTTCAACGAAATTTTACGAAGCTACTATAGGGAAGAACAAAGATCACTTTTTCATCTTACAGAAATCGCCAATAGCACGTCAGCCGTTGTGAGCTCGTCGTCTACAGTTCCTTCAACGTCTTCAACAACGGGTAAATTTATTAATAGGACTTAAATTTTTCTATTCTTCCGAATCGATCTCGTTTTCCTTATCATATTCATAATCACTAACTACAGAAGACGTCATCAGATCTACAACTGCGACAGAGTCGCCTACGCCCGCTTCTTCGTCACCCTCTACGACTGTGTTAACCTCGACTATTGCAGGTGAAACGATAAAGATCTGCTTTGCATTGATATTCTAGCCTTATGTCGAAAGCACAAAGAATTAGAGCTATTGAGGCCCACATAACGCAGTACAATCGGCCGCGACTCAGAACATCTAGAACAAATTGCTGACAAGTATTTGTCGAGCAAGTTTCCGATCGCTTCTGAATTTGCTCTCCCCAAAGCTTGTTGGCAACTTGTTGTTGCCTTATCTCTCTTGCAATTTGTCTTGAACAAAGCTGACAAAGTGCTCTTCTTTCTTGCCTTTCTTGCCGACAAGTTGTCCGCCGCATGAACTTGTCGACGGTTTGCTGTCTCCTGCTCTTGCCTACAAAAATTGCTTTACCTTCAATGGCAGACATCCTTTTTTTCAATTGTACCACGGCGCCCCGGTGTCCTAAGTTGTTGCTTCGTAAATTACTCGGGTGAGGAAACTAGCCTGCAACTTGCCTTGACCTTCGCTTGTGGTAAGTTGTCTGCTTGAAAGATCTTTGCCACCAAAAAGCTTGCTGGCAAGTTGTTCTTCTGAGAAAGCAGTTGACATCTTGTTTCGACCCTCCCTTGTCGCCAAGTTGTTGCGAGGAGAGGAGAGTTGCTGACAACTTGTTTTTGGATGACATGATGACATAAAACTTGTCGACAACGATCTGCCAGTTAAAAGGTTGTCTGCAAGTTGTTTTGGAGTAAAGCTGAGCCGAAAATTTGTCGAACACTGTGTTGTGTGGGCCTTCATGGCCGGAATTCTCTTCATGTGTTCTGCACTTTACTTCGCATCTTTACCACCAAAAACTGCAGAGACCAGCACGATCATGGAATCCTCTACACTGCTGAGCACTGTAAATACTGAGGCTCCGCCAACAAATTCCTCAACTTCCGTAAGCACAAGTAAATTTCACTGCAGAGTTTCAACTTCCAACGATATTGTTGTGTGATCTCTGTGATTTTTTTTTAGCAGAATCACCTACGTCATCCACCACAACTGCAGGTAAATGAATTACGAATATTATACATAGAAGATCTCTGTTTTTCTCCTCTTCTTAGTCTACTCCTGCATGACTGTTTTTTTTTTCGATATACCAACACAAAATTAAAAAATACTACAAATACAAGTGGATTTTCCACTTTTCCACGGTTTTTCTTTCTCTAATACCTCTCCAACTATCTTCTGCGATGAAAAGGACTATATAGAAGCCACCACAATAACGGAGCCTGGTACAACGTCAGTAGAAATAACGTCTCAACCAACACTGCCTCCAACAAGCACGAACACAGGTAAATGTTAGTCCGTGAATTTAACCTACCTGCTTGTCTCTTTTTTGACCCCATCTGTATTCCCTGTATTGCACTACTGTTACTGCTCATCAGCAATATCCAGAAGCCACCTCAACAATGGAGTCCAATACAACTTCGTTAGCAACAACGTCTCAAGCAATATCGTCCTCGACAAGCATGAGCACAGGTAAATGTTACTGCGTTGGTTTAGCCCAGCTGGTTGCACCTTTGACTGCTGCTGCATTTCACTGCTGTTACTGCTCATCAGCAATATCCAGAAGCCACCTCAACAGTGGAGTCCACTACAACCTTGGAAGAGACAACGTCGCAACCAACATCGTCTTCAACAATCTCAAAGACAGGTCAATCCTACTTTTTCTTAATAACCACATCCTTGGTTATCTTTTATGATGACTTCGGAACGTGGTCTACCATTTGAGCTCGTCCGTCTACCATTTGAGCTCGTCCGCTGATCTCATCCGTGCAATGACAAAACTCACCCTCTAACATGTATATATTGAAATTGCTTCAGTAGCTTAGAAGATTCAAGAAATTAATACAATTATCGGGCTTGCCTATCGCGCGCGCAATGCTCCTGTACCTGGGCTGGCCCGCATCATTAAGTTTACCTTGGGTAGATATGGTGACGCCCATAACTTGGCACTCATCAAAATACTTACCCTGCACGGTAAGAATAAATGGAGGGTCGGAAACACGAGACATTGTGCGGCAGGTATGCATTCCCTGGCACCGTTCGCCATTCATGATGCGATGATCCTAGCATGATTTGAGCGCAGGTGACGGATGGATTACTGGACATTTAAAACCTGCGTGCGTCATTCCCCGATAACGCAATATGTAGAAAGCCGCTGCAGCCCGTCTTCCCATAGGAAGAACAGTTCAGATTTTGTCTACGACGATCAATGAGGTGCTATAGATAGTTAGTCTGAGCATTTTTTTTTCAACCACGTCTGGACGTTTCTCCCGAAGTTCAAAAAGGGCTTATGCTACGCTTGCGGGTGGTAACTGCTCGTAGATGGTAATGGATGTGATAAAGCGTTTACAATAGTGAGCTTTTTTCCAATTAGTGCCCAATTTAATTTCAGTTCAACTCTGTCATCGTTTTCGTTGTGTGCTGTGAAATTTCACTATCTCAACTACTTATCTTTGTTTCACTTAGTTGGAAGCTTGAATTATTTTCCTACTATTGAAGTTTAACGCTTCTTTCTCCCCAAGCTCAGGGTACAGCGCTCCATTTTCGCCTCTCCCTTCAAAGCCTCTGCTCAGTTAATCCACCAGAGAGTGTCGTGGTGATTGTTTTTGTTGTTTCCAGGTATGCAAAATTCCGCAAAGGAGGATACTCAGAGAGGAATTGTAAACATGTTCATTTCCCATACAATTTTAAAAGTCGACGAGGCTCAATTACTTGAGAAACGGAATGGTTCTTTCTTCTAGAATGGTCATGACCCTCTCCCTCTTCACTCGACTTCCTTTTGGGATCTTCTCTGGAAAATATGGTCAGAATAATCCTACAGCATAGAAACATCGGCATGCTGATTCCTGCCGGCAACAAGAAAAGGGTTATGAGTAGTAAATGATAGAGCGCGAAGTCGTTCGTCGCAGGACGCGTTATTTCTTTTGCGGTGATCCGTGGGTAACGCTACTCTGGTGAATATTCACGCATCACAAATTTTACCTTCACCCAACCGTTTACAACCGACAGCGCCGCTCAAAGATAGCGGATTCCCTACATTCTCAATGATGTGTGCCGGCTCCGGGTCAGGGGTGTGCGGAATTTTCCGTTTTCCGTTTTGCGCCTTCCGTTTTCCGTCCATTTTTGGCCTTCCGTTGCCCGTTTTACGTTTTACGGGATTTTAAATTTTACTTCCGCATATCCCTGCTCCGGATGCTTGATTGAGATTACCCACGATAGACGTGTTCACGTCCGTATCATCGATGGATAAGTCTGTTGAGCGTCAACACCTTCATTCCGGGTTATCACAGTAATGAATGCGGCCACTGTACTACATTATGTCATAGGAAACTGCAGTTTCGGCTTTTTTCTTGGGAAGGACAGTTCAACTTCGATCAGAAGTGATCAATAAACGGCTCGGCTAGCTTAGCTGAGCGCATCCTGCAAACCACACCTTGTTATTTTAACTTGTCCAGAAAGGCAAAAGTGGCCTTATGCCGCGCGAGCCGATGGTAAGCGTTCTTATGCGAATTAAACTAGACAACTTTTGGGGTATGATTATCAGCTTCCTGTGGATGTATTTTGAGTTATGGACGTTTTCCTCTGACCGAGGACAAAACAACGCGGCTAACGCAGTTCAGACGCAACAATGGATTCTCTGTTATTATGCAATAACTACGAGTTTACCTTTAAACTGAAGAATGGTAGTGGCGATATCTGTGGTTGCAACCATCGTTAACAGAAAAGCAGCGCCCGCCTTTAACGTTCTGCAAGTCTCACAGTCACTAGCCCTAATGCACGGTAGATCTATTAGCAACTAGATGCTATCTTCTTCTGATTTAGTATTGCTTGATTACGTGAATAACTGCTTGAATGCCCACTCCAAGGTCGGTGTCGTCCTGAAAATTTTTATATGACTTTGAGAGCGATGCTGATCACACATGCACATCCGCGTGAAAATGGCAAAAAAACCCATTTTCGAACCCCTCGAAAGAACCTTCTTCAGCCCCTCTTCTTGGGGGGGGGGGGACTTGTGAGCGGGGCTACATCCTTCGAGATTTTGTCGCTCTGCATTTTCTCGTTGGAATCGTACTTCTTAATGTGTTAGTCGATGGGCTGCCAGGAAGGAAACGAGTGGTTAGTAGGGGATAGGAGGTCTCTTCCTTCCAAATTGACCACTAGAAGCTCCTCAAAAGGTGTTGCTGAAAAAGATAATGCCTTTACACAGAATCACGTGCTATTGCAATCAGCGGCAAGTAATTTTTGGTAGTTCAAACGAGTTACAAACGGACGGACGAGCTCGATCACCACTGCGTGGCCGAGCTCAGACCGCAGGGATCGGACGAGCTTGTTCGAAGCCATCGCTTTTCACCAGTACCACTGCTTTTTCATTGCTGTTCATACTCATCTATTGCAGAAGCTGCCACTTCCACCACCACAGCAACAGAATCATCTTCCACTTCATTATCTACCTCAACATTCCCGACCACAAGTAAATTTCACCGTGAAAATCTACTATCCCGATCATTTCTTGTAAACAAGTTACTGCTTACATTGCCCTTCCTCTTCAGCTACAACGACAGCAACAACAACAACGACAGAAAATGCCACCTCCACAACCAGAATCGAGACGAGTTCAACTGCCACGAACACTGAGACCCCATCCACTACTACAGGTGCGAAAAAGCAATTACCAGAATGTTCGTATCTGCATATGTCAAAGATTTAGCCAAAATCGAGATGTTCGGCTATCTGCAAATTTTCCGGACGCATTGTCGATACCAGGTTTTCTCGTTGTAGAGCGAAATCTTCACACACTATCTGCTGTAATTGTTCAAGAGAAACGAGGGAAAAAAATGAGAATACGGACTTTTTTGATTCCCCTTCCATAACTCAGCTCATTTTGCTTCTCATCAGCTTGATATATACCAATCGATCTGGGGGACGAGATCAATAGGATGAGTTAGAATATAGAATATTAGAAAGTAATTTCAAGATAGCCGCATTACCAGTAAAACGTTGAGTGCTACTTCGGACTCACCTTTTATAACTCGTTTCCACGAATGGAAAGTAGATCAAAAGTATCTCGTGAGCCAACGGTCAGATTCCAGAGGTACGAAATATAATATAATGGAGAAAATTTGTTTAAGAACCAATACGGAAACAAGGAGTTCGCTGCCTATTTGTTGCCGATCTATGTAATTTCGGGGAGGATCAAAGTAAGTATGAGCAGGTGGGACACATTTTCACAGATACTTGGAAAAGCAGGTAGATGTTCGCAAAGTGAATTCATTTTTATCAAAAATCCCAAGCATTGTTCAGTAGTAAACTTAGAATTGCGCGCTTGGTTTTGTAACTATGAAGGATAAAGTGGTCGGCGTTAATCAACCCCGTCACATGGGATGCGCCCATTCGACTTCATCTGAGCAACGTAGAGGCCATGAATGCTCTATACAGTGACTTGCAGGGGGATCCACTGTATCAAGTCAGTGCTTCATCCTTTTAGAATCCTCTGGTACCAATTTACCGACTCTGGATGGCTTGGTTGGCCAGGGGCGGGATCGAATCATTGACCGCTGCGAGCCTCTTACCACTGCGGCAAACGCTCCCCTTATAATTATAATATCAATACAGTTATTAATTGTAGCACAAGTTGGGGTGATTTAGGCTGGAGTGATTCAATTTACTACAGAAGAGCCCTTAGAATCGGTAGACACCATGAAAATTCTATAGACTAAACCACTGCGGCCTAAATCACCGTAAATTTTTTTAAACTCTACAGATTTCGAGGCTCTTTTGTTTTCTTTCATGAATTTACAAATCTCTGGAGGGAATATCATTTGTAGCAGTTGCATCACTCAACACCCCGTTGAATGCGTATGTAGTGCATTTCAAGAATGCGAGACCACCCTTAATTTAGGCCTTTGACTCTGACTCGATGGTTACTGCCGATGGATTTCTCTCTTGAAAATACCCGATGATTTTTGCAAATTTCCATGGATTTTTTTTCGTACTTTTCGGCGTTTCAGAAATACGAAACTCTTATATCACTAACATGACTGTAACCTCAATGACACAATGGGTTGAACATGAGAAAAGTTGTCTCTATTTCGTGCATAATGATATTGCATTGAGAAAAGGTCATTTATTACATCCTTAGGTTCTCGCTTTCATCATTCAAGCTGTAACCAGAAATTCGTCGTCGAGTTTAGGTGTCAGTAATCCATACGTACCACCAGTCTATGGAGTTTTGTCCAATGTTTCAAAAAGCAAAAGGCAAACGTATCTCCTGCAAACCTATGTTCTGATATCTGTTTGTCGTAGAGCGGTAATTTGGGGGGTACAATACAACCTATGTACATACATACTTGATCGTAAGTAACTTTCTGCACAGTCTTGCTAAAATTCATATTCACCATGTAATGAAGCTAACAGTATTTGCTGCAGAAATCCAAAATTTCGAGAAATAGATGGATGATCATGCTGCTCGTTTACCGACCCGTCTCCATGTGTTATGCAGTTTGCCGCTATATTCATTTTGAAACGGATTATTTGTTCTCATTCCCTAACTAGGGCCTAAATGTTTTTGCAGCTATATGTATATAGTTCTTATTGTGCTCGTGACTTGCTCCATTGCTTCCACGGAGTTGCTTCCACGGATTCGATAATTTCCTTCACTTCCAGGAAAAGTACTTCATATTGAACATGAGCAACTACTTTTTCGAATCAACCGTATCCTCAACAGCAGGATTTGCAAAGTACGGCTACACCGATCCTTTCGACGGAATCGCTGCTGCACTCAACGATATGAAGATTTCGAACGAACTCTTCAGTCGTATTGTAAAGATGGAACCTGAAAAAGAAAATCCATCTTCCAATACATCAGAGTAAGTTGTTGTTCGGTTGATATTGTGTAGATGAGAAGACTGATAAATGTGATATGTTCACTTTAAAGGCAGTGCCCACGCTCAGGATAAGTTTTATAGCGTGTTTCACCGGGGAGCATTGTTGTGAAGATATTAGAGAAAGAGAGAACGCGCGAAATAGTGCTGTATCAGGAGAGGCGGCGGAGAAATGCGGACCTTAGGCACAAATACTCAACCATCGTCGTTTTTGGAACGCACTATAGTGTTGGGTACTAGAACAATCTGGGGCATTGCTGATAACAACAGATTATGTATTAAAAGTCAAACCGTCAAAAATCCCTCTTGATGAACCGCTTCTTTTTGGAGAAATTGTGCAGGCGGCGCATCGAATGAAGTTGCGCCGCGATCGATCGATGCCACCGATGCTACTCCAGACCGTCATGCGTGCGGCACCTTGCATCTGACTTCAGTGATTTTTATTGATATTTTACTGTTCACGACGCGTTCTTTTCCTACTTCATTCGACGTCGATGATTTCTGCAGTTCAGATGTCGGATGTGGCCCGTGGGAAATCTGGAGGCAGCGCGGCTGCTGGGCAACCGATTTGCTGTTTCGATCAGCTGAATGGAATAAAAACAATGAGGAAGCTCACCGAATGGAAAGGTAATGGTAGGAAGGATGGCAAACTAGTAGGAAGGAACGTGAATATAAAAAAAATACAACGATAATAGCTGATCGAGCCTGAGATCGCTGTCAAGTCGGCCGCGCCACCGGCGTCATCCGCACAGTTTGGGATGGATGTATCATAGTCGCCGAATGAAACAAAAGGGAATGGGTAACAAGAGGTAGAAAATTAATAAAATCATCGAACTCGAACTCAAAGGGAGCATGCATAACGGCGCGGAGTTGCATTGGGTGCGTCGATCGATCGAGTCGCAACTCCGTACGAGCTATCGATGCGCTGGTTGCACAATTTCTCCAAAATGGAACGGTTCTAGAAGGGGATTTTTCGACAGTTCCGAGTATACAGTGGTATTCGAATTTTATGTTCGAATAATCGAATATTTAAACTTTTCGAATTATTCGAATATCCGAATAATCGAATATTTCAACTTTTCAAATAGTTCGAATATTCGAATAATCGAATATTTTAGCTTTTCGAATAATTCGAATGTTGGAATAACCGAATATTTCGACTTCTCAAATCATTCGAATATTCTAATTAAAAAAATTTTGAATCATTCGAATACATGAGTACCATTGTTTCAGAAGTGGTTTTTCGATGCATTCATTCACTTCACAGAAAATGGGTACAACAGTCTTGTCATGTGCAATGAATTAGATAACGTTTTTAAATTAACACTTCTGGTCATGTACATTGGAAACGGAATCCCATCTCATTTTTTATATATCTAAAAGTTTCTTAACTATCAACAGATTGTTGGTTTTCTTGACAAGCTGTTCCCGGAATGTTTCGAGGTGCTTCTTGACCCACCTTCCAAGACGGTGTCTGCAACACTCTGCTAGGCAGTGCTCTTACCCCGTCTTTAGTTTTTGTTCCATCGTTGGGGGTTGAGCTATTCGGCCGAAATTTTAAGAAATGATGGATGTCTAGATACTCGTTCTTTGTGCTGCTTAACATTGAACCAAACTGCTTTCACATAGAACAATTGCGTTACATGTTCAAATTCACCGTATTCATCAACATGATGGTACCTCGTTTGTGTCGCCTCATCTCGATTCGAAGAGGAGTTATTCTGAGTCTTATCCTAAGTGAGTAATTTGCTACCAAAGTCGTGTGTTCTGTGTTCTTCTCTTTACGTAGAAAGTGGTATTGCCAAAAAGCTCCAAAAAAAGTGAGAAAAAAGAGTTTTCATTAATCTCGAACTAAAGACATCCGTTCTGACGGAAGATATTTCTTTGATATCCACTACTAAAAACTATTCTGACATTGAAATGAAAACTGTAACGTTATGAATATTCTGTAGATACAATAAAGACGATGAATTCTATTTACCAACCAATTTGGTCTTCTCATTTGAGCAGCAGAGGAGAGTGTAGCAAGGAAATCTGGTAAAAATAGCTAGTAGTCAAGACTGCAGCACTTCCTTCAGTGCTGGCAGCAAGGAGAAATGTGAGAGAATTTTTCGAATGCAGTAGCAGGTTTATTTCATGTAATCGCACATTTCGTTCTCCAATATGACTGGAGCGTTGACTAGGTCACTTCTGAGATACGCTTTTTAATCGACTTTCATTTAAAACTATCCGAGTGCTTCAACCAAGACAAACTTTCGGAACTTCCGCAAGGCGGTCTTGGGACCTACCGCAGGTGACCCGACGGAATTTCCAAAGTAGAACCAGAGTGACGTAATTCGTGCAATATGGAGTCAGTAATGAGGAAAAGTCGAGCAGCATGGAGAGATGAACTTCTCCACACTTCGCGAGAACAAAAATGTACGGTAACGAACCTCAGCAGAAGTGTTTCCGCAGCGTAGCACTAACTATTTCTCTATTGCTTCCGTTTTTAAAGACGGGTCTCAAGTAGGTTTGTCCTCTGACTGTGCTGTGAACCTACATCAGGTTTCAAATTCAACGATAATTATGGAAAAATTGCTTTTTGGTTCCAAGTCTACCTCTATCTAATTTTCGTTTTTTTTTTTGGTAATTATCCATTACATTACATACATACATTTTATCTGACAAGAGCGTCCCCCGAATTTCGACACTGTGGATGTCTTTATTGGAATATCCTGGAGTAAATCCTGACGGGAATCGGAAAAATTTCATGTTCTATAACGCTTTCTTATCTGGCTAGCTGAAGTCAAACATATCACAGCGAAAATTGGACGAATTTATGCCATTCGATATGTTAATGTCTTGGATCATTATATCTGGGTCGAAGCTCCCCGAAAGTCCTGAAACAATCTTTATCGTGTTAACTTTTCGAAAGTTCGGAGCTTCAGAATGACAAAGCTCCGCGGAAGTTCCGAAAATTGTGTGTGTCGTGCGCCCCTAGTAAATCAAGCTCCGTGGAATTTCCGAAAAGTGTCAACCTTCTCAGAAGGCTCCGCAGAAGTTCCGAAGGTTTGTCTGGGAAAAAGATACAATTGGTTTCCTACTGTTCAGATCCGACATCTTCTTGCAGGCTCAGATCTGCTGAATTCTCCCTGTAATTCTCTTACTCACATTATCTCTTCTGAAGGATAACACTGGAATTGTAAAAAGTGAGCAGAAGTGTTCGCTAGTATCCCAAGTGCTGGGAATTCGAGGGAACCGATTAGAAGCATTGTAAAGAGTGAACCAAGAACATTAAAGTGGTTTATGATGAGTAATCGAATGAAAGTTCAGTTTGCATTAAAAATCACAATGAAAAAAAACGGACCTGTTGCCCCATTATAACCGCACCCACAAACTAACTGCTTCTCCACTCCCAAATGTGATTTTGATAATATTTTAAAGATGTTTCAGGGCTATCAAGGAAATTAACATATTGTTGACAAAAAACGAATCACACGCGAACTCTTTGATCTTCATTTCTGCACAGTAAGTCATTATTGAATACTGTGATTTTATCTGAGAATAAGGCGTTGTCGAAGTTAAAAATGAACACCAGTGTGCTGTGCACATAAATCCTTGATGAATAACTTCTTCTATATAAAATGGCAAGTGGTGAGATTGCGAAAATCTTTTAGCTAAAAGATGAAGAAAATTCACAGGAGGGTTGGAGATGCATGCGATATTTCGAGCTGGAAAAGTCATACTCTCGTTATCTACAAGTACCGATTGCTATGTATGGCAACAATATGTAGACCTGTTAAGGAAATTATACCGAAGTATGACGTGTACTCAACAGATCTTCACTATTTTGTATCGAAACGTCATGCGTGAAAAGCATGCTTTTGTACAAACAAAAAACTCTAGATATCTGTAAAAATCGAAGTGGAAACATGAGAAAGGGTTTTCTATATTTATTTTTTAGTGTAATACTGAACATCCAGTGCTTATACAGGAAAATTTTGACGAAATAGGGCTTTCGGACTAACTAATCTCTTTTACCGGTAGGATCGGCACTGTGTGAGGCAAAGTCGAGCAAGCGACTCCATCGTATTAGAATATTTGATTCCACATTCAGCTGTTAGAACCCAGTCTGACTGCGTTGGATTTCTATCAGGATTTGGAAATTGGAAGAGGGAAACAAAGGCAACTATTCAGATTTGCTCGAAAGTCCACTTTACTGAGCTTCGAGGGTAATGCAAGCTCGGGAATACTGAATTCTGGGGCTTGAGTGCTGTAATTCCGCTTTTTCTCGGAAGAGCAGACTTTAAGAAAGAAGGAACACGTTATGTCATACGTATCAAGTCGTCCTGATAGCTCATTCCTAGTTCGAGATGCACATTTTAATACATTCATCAAGTAATCACCCAAAACGGTGTGCCGCATATGTATTGGATTGTTCGATAATTAATGTCGTTTTTTTTCTTACAGGTGACGTGAACTGCATTTTTTATGTAGTAGTGGTTGTGTGGCTTACATTTTCATAAACTATTTTAAAGATTATACTTCAGACTATCTTCATTCGAAAACTGAGCTCATTAGTAGTGAAACAAGTTGGTTAAAAATTAAGTTGAAAATGGACAATAAAAGTGCATTTTCGGCATATTTTATTGTTTTACTTCCAAAAGGGCAAAAATGCGGTGCAAGCTAAGAAGAACTTATGTAAAGTTTATGGTGAAGACTGCCTCACTTAACGCCATCGTCGGCGTTGGTTTGCTCGCTTTCGTTCTGGAAATCTTATAGTGCATGAGATGCCCCACATATGTACTAGTCGTCCAAACACTACTGATGACGACCAAGTAAAGGCGTTAATCGAAACTAAGCTGCGTACGAGAACTCGATAGATAGCGAAGATAGAGAAGCTGGACATGTCTATTTCAATCGTTTACTTGCACTTTCAACAGCTTGGCTACGTAAACAAACTGAATGTCTGGAATTAAAGGAAATCCACTTCACCGAACGCATTAACATATGCGACTCTTTGCTGAATCGTAACCAAAACGATACTCTTCTAAAAAGAATCATGACGCGTTATGAAAAAATGGATTGTTTATGTTCAAAAACGATCATGGACCAAGCAAAATGAGCCCCCACAATCGACATCCAAAGCCAATATTTACAAAAAGAAGATTATGCTCTCTGTGTGGTGGATTGCAAGGATGTAGTCTACTTTTAGCTGTTTCGAAAAAACCAAACTATTGATTCGAATTTCTTTTGTCGTCGACTATCGGAATTGAACGAAGAAATCAAGAAAAAACGCCCTGAACTGGCCAATCGCAAAGGCGTGTGTTATGACGACGTGACGTGATGCCATCATGACGATGCCAGATCCCACACCTGTTTGATCACCCGTCAAAAATTAACAGAGCTCAATTGGGAACTAATTCCACATCCATCCTATAGCCCTGACTTAGCGTCGTCGGATTACCGCTTGTTTCACTCCTTTCAGAACCATTTGAATGGTAAAACTTCCGGCTGTTAAAAATTAGTTAGACCAGTTTTTCGCTTCTAAAAACCAAGGCTTCTTCTAATGTGGAATTTTTTCAAGTTGCCGACTCCACCTTATAACTTATTTGTCGTGTTGTAAATTGCATTGTTGTATTGTATCAAGAAGCTAGCTTTTACCATTCTTCTGGATTTTCTGGACACTACACACCTCCCCGAGTCGAATCAAGTCAAGAATTGAAAAATCGCATTCCGGACAATTAAAAACATTTTTTATGGCAAAAGGTCATCCAACAAAATGAGCAATATATCACTGATTAATGTTTATTGTTAATATAAATAAATTTGTTTTGAAAATATGGAAAAAAACACAAAAAAATTATCGAAAAACCCAGTATATGTTCGCCACTGAATATAATGTTTCGTTACACTTTATAGACTTTAAGGAACTACTTTCATTCAGGAAGAATAATACGGATAATCTGCCCAAGTTTGAACCAAAAGCTGAAACCTGGACCAGAATTATAGCGGTCGGCTTCGATGGTGAGTTGCGAACCCGTGATATAGAAAGCATGCATTATACATTCCTAGAGTTTGAAATTGCTGCAGGCTAGATTTTAACGTGAACCGTCGTAGCAAATGTTTCAGGTGCTAACCTAACCAATGTGGTCGACCTACCCAAAGGTGCAGCACTCAGCGTACCCTATGACTTCAATATAACCGATGTTAAGAGAGTCATTGATGCTCTGTTAGAGGCTTTCAAAGCGAATATCTGAACATCACAGCTTTGGCAATCCAGAATGTAGGATTTGAGATTGGATTCCATTCCCATTTTAAAGACAAACTTATGAAAACATAGGATCTGCTTTTCAGATTTGATGAAGAGAAGTGCTGTCATCTTGTTATGTGCTCACGCATCAACTCTGCGCTCAAATCTGCACCATATATAGAACAGCCACTGCAAATGGATTGCACTCGTGCGACTGACGTTTTGTACATTGTTTGTGCATAAATAAATAATCGAGTTTATTGCTGTTACTTCTCTGATGTTCGTTGACGATACATTTGGCGAGTTTTGTTTGGCAACATCGCAGACGAGCTAGCCAACCTTCCCGTAAAATGTATCGCCATGCAAACCCCGTCAAATATATCGCCACGCAAAATTCGTCAAATGTATCGCCACACGAACCTTGCCAATGGTACCGTCAAACAACAGGGTTATCAACCGCGCAAGAATTTCGATATCATCAGGAATTGTGCCATTATACCAATCTTAACAGTCCGCTGCCTTACCAGCTGAGCCATCCGGATCGACACTGCCGATGGTTAAGCCTCAATGAACGCTTTATCAAAACACCCGTAAAATTTATCGCCATGCAAACCTTGCCATTTATCGCCTAACAATCCTCGTCAAATGCATCGCCAAGAGATTCTCTGGCCTTTTGTATCGTCAGCAGATTCTCTTGCCAAATGTATCGCCAAACAGGCCCTTCACTCATTCTCCCGTAAATCATATGTATTGCCAAGCAAGATTTTATCCCGTAAAATGTATTGCGAAACACACTCTCTTTCCAAATGTATCGCCAATGAACATCAGAGTTGGTCTCTTTTTCAAATGGAAGCTCCATTCCTCAGTGAAGAAAAGATGTCGTTATTCAAAGAAGAAGTTCACATCATTCTGGTAAGTATTGTTCATGGTTGTTCTATGGATAGAATGACTGCGAAATTGATCCGAACATTGTAATAATCAGTTAAGAGAGACACGCCGCAAAATTAACAATATATTGAGTAGGTTAAATAAATCTTTCGTGTCGAAATTTCCTTCCTTGAGAATCCGTATTTCTTCCTCCAGATGATGACACCGCCGATATTTGTCGTGTTGTATATTGTCTTGTTGTATTGTATGAAGAAGCTAGGTTTTACCAATCTTCTGGATTTTCCTGGACACTATACTCCTCCCCGAGTCGAATCAAGTCAAGAATTGAAAAAATCGACTTTTGGGCGATCAGAATCATTTTTTTGGACTTTATAGAAGCCCAAAAATCGAGTTACCCGTAATCTACTACGCTGGAAATGTGTGTTAAGAAAGTCTATGATTGTTCAGTGATGTGATGCTCATTGTGGGATCACTAAAGGTGTATAGGTTCGGTGTGATGAAATGGATGACTGAAAAGATGAAGCAGAAGGTCGGGTGATGTGCAGGTCCACAGAAGACGCATGCTTGCACCGGCCCTCAAATGTGGGACATGCCAGGGAACGGGTCTAACCTGACCTGTATGTGTGCTGGAGCCTGAATCCTACTACATTAAAAGATTTGGTCGCTAATCCCCGAAAACACTTCCGTTACTGCGCGTCGACTCTCAGAGCATTGTCGATACGCAGTGTTGTGATGAGTACTTAAAAAAGGGGCCCCTGGCCTAAATTTTCACATTGTCAGCTTTTTTCGTCCCAGATCTTTATCTTCCTCGTTATAGTGTGACACCTCCCTAAGGGCCGACGTAGGTTTCAGGCTACTTTGCACCTAGTATTATCGATTAGTTTATCGATTATATCGATTTTATTGATTTTTCGCTTGTTTTGCCCCAGTGACGGTGAAGACATGGCTACTGGGGTATGTCAATACGCTGAAGACGAATATGACAACCGTTTTGTACAGCACTATCGATTTATCGATTTTATTGATTTTCGCTATTTTTGCCCCGGGCGCGTTGAAGACATGGTTACTGGGGTATGTCAATACGCCGAGCACGAATATGACAACCGTTTTGTACAGCACTATCGATTTATCGATTTTATTGATTTTCGCTATTTTGCCCCGGGCGCGTTGAAGACATGGTTACTGGGGTATGTCAATACGCCGAGCACGAATATGACAACCGTTTCTACGGCACTATCGATTTATCGACTTTATTGATTTTTCGCATGTTTTGCCCCAGTGACGGTGAAGACATGTCTACTGGGGTATGTCAATACGCTGAACACGAATATGACAACCGCTTCGTACGGCACTATCGATTTATCGATTTTATTGATTTTTCGCTAATTTTGCCCCGGGCGCGGCGAAGACATGTCTAGTGGGGTATGTCAGTACGCTGAACACGAATATGACAACCGTTCTGTGCAGCACTATTGATTTATCGATTTTACTGATTTTCCGCTATTTTTGCCAGGACCCAAGCAAAGCCGGGTGCACAGTCTAGTAATAAAAATTCAAAAAATAATGGTGAAATTAAACAACTGGATTGAAAGAATCAAACAGATATAAGATTTTTTTAATCCAGCAAGCCATTCTCAGGGGTGATGGGCTCCCTGCAAATCCGATTTGGAGCCCAATAATCCTAATAATGTCGATTATTGTTACAACAAAATCCTAGCACATGATTTTGTTTCCTGACATGGTTTTGAAACGAAGTGGTAGCGCTGTTCCCATCGGTTGGGGTTTTTCCTTGATTTTGACTGGGCCAGTGGTAAACATGCGCCGGTCTCAGGTAAAGAGGCACACGGGTCCATTGGTCGGAATTTTCCCGCCAGTGGTAAACAGGTGCTGGTCTCTGGTAAAGGGGCACATGGGTCGTTGGTCAGAATTTTCCCGTCAGTGGTAAACAGGTGCTGGTCTCTGGTAAAGGTACACATGGGTCGTTGGTCAGAATTTTCCCGTCAGTGGTAAACAGGTGCTGGTCTCTGGTAAAGGGACACATGGGTCTGTTGATCAGAATTTTCACGCCAGTGGTAAACAGGTGCTGGACTCTGGTAAAGGGGCACACGGGTCTTTGGTCAGCACTTCCCTTGGGTTTGACTGGGCCAATGGTAAACAGGCGCCGGTCTCAGGTAAAGGGGCACACGGGTCCGTTGGTCAGGACTTTCTCTTGGATTCCACTGGGCCAGTGGTAAACAGGTGCTGGTCTCAGGTAAAGGGGCACACGGGTCCGTTGGTCAGGACTTTCCCTTGGATTCCACTGGGCCAGTGGTAAACAGGTGCTGGTCTCAGGTAAAGGGGCACACGGGTCGTTGCTCAGCTCTTTCCCTTGGGTTCGACTGGGCCAATGGTAAACAGGCGCCGGTCTCATGTAAAGGGGCACACGTGTCCGTTGGTCAGAATTTTCCCGCCAGTGGTAAATAGGCGCCGGTCTCAGGTAAAGGGGCACACGGGTCCGTTGGTCAGGATTTTCCCTTGAGTTCGACTGGGCCAATGGTAAACAGGTGCTGGTCTCTGGTGAAGGGGCAGATGGTCCGTTGGTCAGAATTTCTCCGCCAGTGGTAAACAGGTGCTGGTCTCTGGTGAAGGGCAGATGGATCCGTTGGTCAGGATTTTCCCGTCAGTGGTAAACAGGTGCTGGTCTCTGGTGAAGGGGCACATGGGTCGTTGGCCAGAATTTTCCCGTCAGTGGTAAACAGGTGCTGGACTCTGGTAAAGGGGCACACGGGTCTTTGGTCAGCACTTTCCCTTGGGTTCGACTGGGCCAATGGTAAACAGGCGCCGGTCTCAGGTAAAGGGGCACA
The DNA here is from genome assembly GCA_037903475.1 of Ancylostoma caninum. NCBI lineage: Eukaryota > Metazoa > Nematoda > Chromadorea > Rhabditida > Ancylostomatidae > Ancylostoma > Ancylostoma caninum. The sequence goes on along the minus strand of JBAJFG010000440.1, from coordinate 3,730 downwards.
CGGGTCCGTTGGTCAGGACTTTGCCTTGGGTTCCATTGGGCCAGTGGTAAACAGTTGCTGGTCTCAGGTAAAGGAGCATGGGTCTGTTGGTCAGAATTTTCCCGCCAGTGGTAAACAGGTGCTGGACTCTGGTAAAGGGTCCGTTGGTCAGCACTTTCCCTTGGCTTCGACTGGGCCAATGGTAAACAGGCGCCGGTCTCAGGTAAAGGGGCACACGGGTCCGTTGGTCAGAATTTCTCCGCCAGTGGTAAACAGGTGCTGGTCTCTGGTGAAGGGGCAGATGGATCCGTTGGTCAGGATTTTTCCGTCAGTAGTAAACAGGCGCCGGTCTCAGGTAAAGGGGCACAAATGTCCGTGGTCAGAATTTCTCCGCCAGTGGTAAACAGGTGCTGGTCTCTGGTGAAGGGGCAGATGGATCCGTTGGTCAGGATTTTCCCGCCAGTGGTAAACAAGTGCTGGTCTCTGGTAAAGGGTCACATGGGTCGTTGGTCAGGATTTTCCCTTGGGTTCGACTGGGCCAATGGTAAATAAGTGCTGGTCTCAAGCTAAGGGGCACACGGGTCCGCTGGTCAGGATTTTCCCTTGACTGCGACGCTGTCAGCAGCAAAGTTGCACCCGTCTCAGGTAAAGGGGCACACGTGTCGCGCCGGTGTCAGGTGAAGGGGCACACTTGTCCACTGCGCGGTATTTTCCCTTGGGTTTGACTGGGCTAGTGGTAAAGTAGGGCTGATTGTAGGTAAAGGGGCGCACTGGTCCATTGGTCGGAACTTTTCCTTGAGTTCAACTGGGCCAGTAGTGAATTGGCGAGGTCTGTTGGCCGGGATTTTCCCGTGAGTCCGGCTAGCTGGCTCAGTGATAAAGCGGCGTTGGCTTCAGGCAAAAGGCAACACGTGTTCATTGGTCGTCAACAAAAAGAAGGTCGTGGTCTTCAAAAATTTCAATCAGTCAATTTTGGCATTTTGTGACTCCTCGACAAGCTGTTTGCCACTGCTTAGTTTGAGTTTCTCAAAATCTAAGGATTAGTTCTATTCAGACAGGTGTTGAGACTGAATGAAGTGCTTAATTAGGTTTGTTTGCAGACACTCTACTCGAACTCTAATACCAACACTGATAGAATGCGGTGAAACTTTGAGCCAAGGGACTCACGGGGTTACTATCTCGCGCAAAAGCCTAGACAATAACTTGCGCACCCACCTCATGTATCTCGGCAACCCCGTAGATTTCCTCCCTTTCCAGAAGCTTAGGCAAAAACCTGGACAGTAACTTGCGCACCCACCCAATGTTTCTCGCCAACCCCGTGGACCACCTCCACTACTAGAAACTCAGACAAAAGTCTAGAAAGTAACTTGCGCACCCACCTCATGTATCCCGCCAAGCCCGTGGATTACCTCCCTTTCCAGAAACTCAAACAAAAGCCTGGACAATAAATTGCGCACCCACCCAATGTTTCTCGCCAACCCCGTGGACCACCTCCCTTACTAGAAACTCAGGCAAAAGCCTAGACAATAATTTACGCACCCACCCCATGTATCTCGCCAACCCCGTGGATTGCCTCCCTTCCAAGAAACTCAGGCAAAAGCCTAGACAATAATCTGCGCTCCCACCCAATGTTTCTCGCCAACCCCGTGGACCACCTCCACTACTAGAAACTCAGGCAAAAGACTAGAAAATAACTTGCGCACCCACCTCATGTATCCCCCCAACCCATGGATTACATTCCGTTCCAGAAGCTCAGGCAAAAGCCTAAACAATAATTTACGCACCCATCCCATGTATTCCGCCAACACCGTGGATCACCTCCCCAAGTATCCCACCAATCTCATGAAGCATCTTCGTTTCCTGAGCTTGAGCGAAAAATAACCAATAACTTATGCTCCTACTCATTTATCCCATCAACCCTGTTGATCATCTCCCTTCCCTAGGTCACGTGGATTTCAGTATTGATCACTTTCTTAATCATCACTTAGAACTTTTTTGGTTTAGTATAAATGAGCCACATCGTGTCGGTGAATATCGATGAGGAATGACAAAGAAGATTGGTGGAAATAGGCGGTCGTGATGCTTATTCTCTTTCCACAATAATTTGTTTTCAGTTTTTGTTCAAAATTTTGGGAAAGTATAAAGTTTTTAGAATAAGTTTGGTTTGAACTAGAAGGATGGGATAGTCACATACAGTGGTAATGCTGAGGGTGTGTTTGTATGATTGGCTTAATGATTGGCTTACTGAGTTAGTGACCGCGTGGTTTGTACAATACAAAAGCAGTTGTGTTCTGTATTTCACGCAGTCCTTGGTATGCTCGCTGCTCGCGAAAGACAGAGATGGAAACAACAAAACAAATTAATTCACGGATTCTGTGAGTTATCTTCTCTCATTCGCTACGCTATGTGCTCTTTTTCGACTGAATAATGTTATATGTAGATATACATATACAGTTGTGAGATAGTGTAGCTCGAGCTGAGGGTGTGAATCTCACACAACCTGTGGCGCGCACGAAAAACCACACCGGGTCAATACTGTCACACTACGGAAAGTAGCACAATAACGTGGCTTACGGGGCCACTAGTTATAGAAACATATACATAGTACGTAGATACAAAGTCTATTGAGTGGTGTGAAGGCGGTCAAAATTAGGGGAACTGTCCAATACCGGACCACTGCGATGCAGCAGGGCCCAAAATTGCTGGTTGGTCCACATAACTTGGTGTGGTGTCACATAGCCCATGGGAAAACAAATAGTTCTGGTATATTAAAACAATTGATGCGGTCGGTAGTTCATTCTCTTGCGGATTCTACAACTATGTAAATTGGTGACATATGACTTTTGTGACCATTTCATAATACCGAAAGTTATTAGAACTATCGGAAAAAGTTAGAGGATAGTTCTTCCATGATCGTGAAAATACGTAATGAAGGTCAATTGCAAACGTATAAAACATTCTGATCCCAGTTTCTCCTCAAAGAAAATGTCTTAGCTCAACTCCCGAATCCGGTAAAACTACTTTTGAACTGTTTCTGCACAAGATTAGTTAAATCATTGAAATATTGAAGTGTGAGCGAAGCAATCACTGCGAGAATTCTGGGCGATTTCTTTCCACAGAATTTACGGGCGCAATTTAAATTCAACTGAAATAAACGTTGTTACTTAACTAGTTATCTTGATTTGTGCGCTGTTCCAGCTTTGTGTACGATGGTCTGATGTCACACCGCTGTTTCCATGATCTGCTCATATACCTTAGAATTTTCTGGAGAAGTCAAATACAGCTTGTCTATCATGATAGTGCATGTAAACTCATCAAATGTAAACTCTTTTTGGGAATCATGGTTCAGTGTAGATTCTTCCTCTAAAATCCAATGGGTCAGCGTCTTTGGCCAACGGGATTTGGAGATTTCAAAGGGTCAAAATTTCCCTTCCCATTCGCCCCGCTTTTCAGCAGGACAAAAATCTCTAAGGAGGTGAAAGGAGCTAGTTCCTCAGAAAATTTTCAGCAACCAGTCAACGGCATATTCCATAATGGACCGGAAATCCTTTTACATAACACGTGCGAAATTTCCACAGTCAGTAAAACCGCCTATTCACAAAAGCCAACATCTGCACCAGCTGATCCGCCCTGCTTTATTAAATCACCGGTAGAACACATACACACAATTCAACACCAAGACACATAGCTGACTCGAGTTTTTTACAACCGGAAAAATTCCAAACACAATGTAATTTCAAACACTACACAA
>JBAJFG010000391.1:0-185538 GCA_037903475.1 Ancylostoma caninum | reverse complement strand
AATGCGAGAAAACTTTTTTCAGCGTGAATGCTGCCTTTAAAGTACATCCTTGTGCTCAGCGGCTCGCATATATTTGACCGACATGGCAATCTCAAACGCGGTCAATGAGCTGAGGCACTGCCTTTAATATATAATAAGCAGCTGGAGGGATGCAGTAGCCGTGTTCTTGCTCAAACAGATCCAGTGTTCGTTCCCCGCCGGAGCCTAATTCTCGCAAAATGAAAAAAAGCATGTGGAGCAGTCGGACTTCAATTATCCATTTGTACGAACAAAAACAAATTGGCAAGACTTTCTTAAACAAGTAAAGTTGCGCGTTTCACCCACGCTTAGAATCGTACACGTGTAGATGTATGGTTGTATGTCATGAATTCTAAAAAGATTGGCATGTGACATGGGAAAGTAGCTTAAGACGTTCTGATAACAGGAAGATTTGCTCGTTCACTACATAGTCTCTGTTTTGAGAAATTTAGTTCGTTAGGGCTACGTTGGTAAATTGCCATTTTTCCAACGGTTAACCATCGGCTCACCAACAGAGTATCCGCCTCTCCGCAGATGTCCGACTCGAGCGCTAGCGCAGAGAGCACATACGTGCCCGGCGAACTCATTTTTGTACTATTTTTGTAGTTACCGGTTCCAACAGAAAAGGACCTGTTTTAATCCTGCCATCCCCGTAGCAGGATCACGGCAGGTCAAATGCAGGATAAGGCGCCACTAACGGCGGAATACGCGCGCCAACTCCACCCACTTTTGGGTTTATCCAGCAGGTGTCATACCGCGGGAAAAGATGTGCACCTAATTATGGATTCCATAATTATGATAGGTGGTCTTCCACAATCACTTCGGTGTTATTCTGTAGCCCACTACTTGCACTCTTTGACATACTGGCAAGAAACGCTTTCGCAAAATATTATACACTATCATGACAATTCCGCCGTGACTGCACAACCACTGCACTCGAGTGATAGAAGTATGCATGGTTGACGACTCGGCTATTCCCGAAATTTTTACTATAAGGTACTACTTCGGAGGAGACTGAACCGATATCCAACAAGAAATGGATACAAAGCCCCAAAACACGAGATGACTTGAAAAATGCCCTCTTGTCTCCGTTATTCTAGACCTCCATGTACACCGTAACAGTTGCGGGTATCAGCGATATGTACAGTAAATGCGACCGTCTCACTTGCTCCCAATTTTCCTATGAGCTACGTGAATAGTGCACCTCGGCTTATCCTCTATCATACAGTCAATACCGTAACGGAAGCACGTATTCGGTGTAAGTTGTTCTCAAAGCACTCGGTCGCAACCGCGGGTGTTTCACCTGAGTCTGGGCTGCCCAGAAGTACGTTTTGCTATATTTTCATCGCATAGCCCACGTCTGACGCGCACACGCTTCTAAAAGGTTGGCTTTAATAGTTTTGTCCTTCAAAGTTTTCGTTTGTCATTATTTCCACCGTGGCTCATTTTTAGGATGCCTCTCTCGTGTCGATACTGGCGCAAAATGGTTTCGAGTACCATGAAGTGAAACCTAAAGAGTTGACAATGGCGCAAAGGTTTTACCACGCACCTTCAGGACAGTTGGTTTCCACGCCTGCAGGATTGATGATTGCCACACCTGTTGCCACAAATTCAGGATTGTAAGTGGTGTACACATGGACAAAAATAGGCCTTGAATGCAATATGTCGCTACTGGCTTCTCTCGAGCGCCTAACATTGAATTACGTAGCAATATTGTGCTATTTCGGCTAGCGATACCGTCGATTTGTCGCACAAATGTTTGAAACAAAAACGCTGGAAGACTTTTTGATAAAATAGAAGAAGAAAAAAGAAGAAACCTTTCTTTGGAGGAACTGAAGAAAACTATCTTTCTCTTTGAGAATCTCTTCATATTCCAATGCATTTCCTCCTCTTTTTTTTGGAAACTGTACTATCTAAACATTCGAAGTCACCGTGGATGGCCCATCTCGAGCTAAGGGCCTAACTAAGGGTTGTATAATAGGAGCGCTTTTACTAGCTGAAAAACCGCGATTGGCTGCTCGTTAATGAGGTGCCAAGAGGTCAGTTTGCGGAAATCATCTAGGATGAGTTTCACATCTAGTTTCCGGGCCGTTACAAAGTGGGTAACCGTTCTTGAACGAATATTTTGATTTCCCCTTTTAGAATGAGAAATGATATAAATCTTGTTTCAAATCCATCTTGGTTCTTCATATAAGGCAACATATCTGTGCAACAACAATTCACTGCAGCTGCAGCATTACCTCCGTGGGGTAGGAAGGCATAGGTCATAGCACCGCAAACGATACCATTGCCTGACAGTGAATACGTAATGCTTTAGAAGCATAACATGACCGGATACGACAGTGCTGATTGGGATTCAAAAATCATGAATATTTCACTTCAAAACGTATCTTCATGATGAATCTAATATACAAGGATTACCAGAACCTTTGACCAAGAGTGACTTAAGTAGGAAACTATGAACATGCGCAAATGCTCCAAATTGAGTAACTCTGCAGGAAGTTCTAATGTAGCTTCTCTTTTTTTATCCTCGAGATCAGTTTTCTCGAGAGAAGAGCCGGCAAAACTGATCTCGAGAATGGGAAGGAGAAGCTACAGTGGACGGCAATGGCGGTGGCACATCTGCGGCCTCGAGAAGGACGCCGCGCAACCGCACCGCGCGTGCTGGGATCAGTGTCGTCTGCCATCGGAGTGCTATTTCTAAGCTTTTTTCTCCCCGATTTGGTGAAAAATCCGTGAAATCGGGTAGAAAAGCTGCTACTAAAAATGGCACAACAGCAGCAGAAAACATCGGTTACGGCACGCGCGCGCGGTTGCGCGACGTCCTTCTCGAGGCCGCGAATGATCCACCGCCATTGCTGTTCAGTGTACATAAGATGGGCGGAATTACTGTTCTAATGGGCGAAAATGGTAAAGGCAAGAATCTCGTCCGCTTTTTCCCCGTGGCCAGCCCATCGCGGCTGTGTCACACGTGACGCAGGCGCACGCGCCCTAGCTCGTTAATTACAGTGCGATTGCGGTGGGACCAGAAGGGCCTCATTTCCTACAAACTATACCTATCACATGAGAGTATTTTCAGATATGGAAACGTCAGAAACTTTCCCTCCAATGCATCCGATAATGCATCAGCAGCGGAACAATTTGTATGCATGACGGAGACCAGTAAACAATACGTGAACATACAACAACGCTGAAATGAAAACCGTGGCCGTGGTGCGGATACAATTCCAAAATCTTCAGAAGAATTCGAACTTAGATATGGCCTCAGCAAGATCATAAAACAACTGGTTCTCAATGTCTGTTCGTAGCTCTGTTTGTTTATTCATCTATTGATTTAAGAGGGCGTAAACAATAACATGTTCCTGCAATAAAAATTTATTTAAGAGGGCGTAAACAATAACATGTTCCTGCAATAAAATTTTTTTCAATAATTCGGAGACAGTTTCAACGAACAAGCATAATGTGACAACATTCAGACCCACTTCTCTCATGTGCACTCTAATATTTTCTACCTCATGATAGCCGTGATAGACAGTCATTTTCTTCAAATAAAAAAATTGGATTGCCTTTCATCGTCACCTCCGTGGCATACAACACGAGAGGTTAGGGGTGATGGCACCGACGCTTCACTTTTCATCTATGGGAATGACAGCAGCGTCGCACATTTCTCCCATCTCACGATATTCACTGCAGTTAAAGCACATCGATGACCGCCGTTTTGTTTTACGATGGAGGATCTGTAAGTCGGCTTGAAATTCAGCGGACCGAGCGAAAGAGCGAGCTAACTCTAAGGAAAAGAAGAACGTCTACTATGGGTAACCTCAAAGATGCGGCCCTGAATTCTGATAGGAACGAAAGCAAGTTTATCGTAAGGCAAGAGGGAGATTGTAGACGGAAATACTCACTCGTTTCATGCTACAACACATCCCGCTGAAAAATTTAACCCATTGACGACCGCGCCCATTTTTGCGTGTCTGGCGCGTGGGACCAACACCCCTTTCAAGAGTGCGGTGCCCGCGGAGTTCCACACCGTTACGATAAGATAACTAGGACTAAAACGGATCTTTTTGCAGAAATAGATTGAAATCTAGTTCCAGAGGATTACTAGTGTCATCGGACCAAGAAAGGAGACAATCTATCAGGTTGTTGCGAAATTAATAGCTGTTTTTGGGGTATGCTCACTTGAGCCTTTCTCTTCTGCTCGATTTGAGCAACTTCAGCCAAATTTATGTGACCTTCTGATAGGGCTTTTCCTCCTCTTTCGAATGCTGCTTGAATATCCTGGCTAGCTCTTTTCTGAGGGTTTTTGTGAAGTCGCGAACAAATGATGAGCCGACGCGATTTTTGGGTGATTATGGTTGATGACTTCAATCTCGAACCCTCTTCGTCGGAAGTATTCGGTGATCTTGCGTTTGTTTTGGCTTGGAATTACCTTTTCAATGAACTGTGAGCTAGAGGTTCACGAAGTTCTCTTTCTACGATTTTGAACTCAAATCCGTGGTCGTGGTTGGGGGATGTCGCTAGACGATCAGGCGTTGCGGAGATCTGTGGAACCTAAACCGGATTTTGCCATCCGGACGATGAGAGCAGGGGTGGTCTCTCGCTATACTACAGTTTCAACGCATCTGACTTCAAGCAATAGGGTGCCAAAGGTGCGGACGTGAACACCACACGATCTGACTGATGACCAATGCCTTATCTGGTGTGACATCGTTGCTAACGTAATTTTTTTCGTCCCAAAACGACTAATTTCCAGAACATGTAATTTCTGCTCCTCGAGCTCGGTTCCCGTGCGATAATAAGAAATGTGAGTGGATATGCATGGGTACGATTTCCCACTTCTAATTTCTCCTGAACCAGATCTTCTCTCAAGGGAGGTTGTGTCAGGAGTTTGGTGGTGTTATAAGGGTGTGATTGGCTGCACCCTTCTACAACCTAGTCAATTTTTGACAGGAGAGTCCTACCATTGTAACTTCAAGTTGAGGTTTGCAAATCTGCTGTAGATTTGGTCTTCAGTGGTGAACAAAAGCTGGTTTTCCCCTGCTCCAGGGTAGCGTGAAGCCACACATTCCAAAACTCACACGGCAAAAACTGATGCAGTAACTCATCGAGGTTCTCACTCTATGCCCTTGTTCCTCAGACCATTCCCCCACTGTATGTAATTCTTCCGAGCTCCAGATACAATCCTGCGACAACAGCAGATTGCTGGTCTGGAACATGCTGAAATCGCCTTTCAAAAGTTTACTAATTCTTGTGATCTCAGTTTTTGTTGCAGAGGTGTGCAGTATTGCTGGTTTTTCGCGGAGGATCTACCGAATTGAACGGTTGCTAAACTGTTTGAAAAAATGGTATATGAGCCGAGTTACAAAACTTTGAACTGAAGGGCCCATTTCGGCAATTAATTTCGCAACAGCCTAATGAATGCTACTGGATTCCATTAAGGCCGAAGGAAATTTGTAGAAGGTGTTCTTAGTGTAATAAGCGAGTGTTCAGAAAGTATACACGTTCGTACGGCTCTAACCTGACGAATAAGGAAGTGCAGGATGTGATGAACGTGTTTCTATGAAGGAAACGTGGCTTTTCTTCAGAATATTGCCATCCACTACACAAAAAATGTAAATGCAATCTCCCTCGATTTCAAAACCTCATCCTTTTCATGATATTTGTCGTAATAAAGGAGAACTCTTTCTTGAACCACAGTTGTTTTAGACCATTTTAGGAAGTACTGTACACATTTTATATGGAAATACTACAAAATAGTTCGAATATAGGGTCCAGAGCATGATAGTAGAGGCGCGCGGTCCCACGCGACCAAAAAAGCGCGGCTCACCGGTGAGCCACGCGGTCGCCAATGGGTTAAATACGTGCAGCCGCTCATTTCTTGCGAACGCTGATACCAACAACGGTGCAACTTCCTCAGAATTGTTGACACCATTGCTGAGTGTCCAGAACGATCAACATCTCATCAAAATGGGTACAAATGCGTTTAGCTAACTGCAGCAAAACAACAGAGTTTGAGAGGTAAAAATTGGATGATTTTGAGGATGCGAGAATTCGTTCTCTTTCCAAAAACGAAAATGTACTTGCAGTGCATGGACTTGGATTCGGGATAGTAATCAAATTTTATAACATCAAGTCCGTTATATAAATGAATAATCCAAAAATGCGGAAACGACTGGAGACGGGTCCAGCTGTGTGACAAGGGTCCGCCAGACTCTAAAAATCTGGAAACGACTAGAGACGGGTCCAGCTGTGCGATAAGGATGCGCCAGCTCCCAAAAGTGTGGAAACGACTGGAGACGAATCCAACTGTGTGATTTACTCTTGAGGGTGTACCGTAGTCTAGAAGTGTGGAAACGCCTGGAGTCGGGTCCCACCCAGGGGTGTGCGTAGTTACTATTTACGATTTACGAATTTCGTTTTACGGCCATTTGTTGGAGAGTGTTAAGCTCTTGCAGGAAGATCGGGGTGCCCACCGAGTCCCCGTCTTTTGTCACTAAGTTTCACATTTTTTTTGGTATTAACTGTGGCGTTCTGCAGTGCGTGGTGTTTTCTTTCCTTAGTGACGGGCTCATACGAACCTATTGTTAATACCAACTGAACTACATAATTGATAAATGATCCCTTTTGGTATTCGCATCACATTCAACTTGATTTTAGAGGTAGCATTAAATGCTCATGTGCTCAATGCTTTGCAGGCGCATCTGATAAATCTCATAAGCGTTTCGTCTTATTAGACCTCCCAGGAACCAGTCGTCCGACTCCTTCGGAATGTTTGGTTGTTCTGGGAACAGCACCATCTATTGTGTTCATTTTGAAAGCACTGGTCAGAATGAAAAGAATTCTCTTAGCCTCAATGAATAATATTCAGTTCAGAACTGGATTGCCCTCAAAAACAAAAAAAAATGTTGTTCTCTCTTCACAATACCATCACTCTCAGGAGAAGATAAGGAATTGGCTGAGGCGCAGTTTTGCAGCGATAACTCTGAACGCTAGGAGGATGATTTTGCTTCAAACCATCAAGATTTTTTGGATCGTACCAGTGGTTTCCAGTTTCTTTAGTTACGATTTACGATTCACGACGTTTCTGGGAAGTTTACGATTTACGAAGATCAAATTTTTTTGTCACGCACATCCTTGGTCCCACCGTGTGATTCAATGGTGTGATGCGGGTGTGACGGCATCCAAATGGGGGCGCAGGCATTTGTCTCGGCTATTTGTTCTACCTATATGACCTAGGTGCACAATATTCCCTTCCATATTACCCTTCCTCAATGTGTGGCACCTATTTCAAATGACGTTACCAATTCATTGATTTTACCGATTTCTTCACAAATCTTACCTAGGGATCAGTGAAGAGGTAAGTACCCACTGGGGTTTCCAAATATGCCGAACACGATTGTGACAACCGTTTAGAACGACTGCATCGATTTATCGATTTTATCGAATTTTTCAAAACTCTTGGGCAGGGGCCGGTGAGAGGATGTCCACTGGGGTTTTGAATGCGCTGTACCCATACATGACAACCCCACTGCATGGGAACATCGCGTTGATAGTTTTATCGAATTTCTAATCAAATTCTTCACTTTCCTTGCTTCTTCTTAGGGACGAGTGAGAGCGCATTTTCTGGGGTTCTCAGGAGGCTGAATACAAATATGGCACACATTTTCATGAAGTTATTAATGAAATGACTTCATTATTTCATCTTTGATATTGATTCATCTTTCATCTGATAGGTCTGGTAGCAAAGGGCCATTCAGATCCGTCAACGTGTTGGTCACCAGGATGCCAGCCTCTTGAGTGGATTTATCAGCAGTAACGAATTCACTCGTTAGTGTGACATACATAGCCCAGGTGGTGAAGCACCCGAACGAAGCGGTAAAGGTATACCGTCTAGTTCTAAAAATAACCGATTACAGATTCAGCCTGCCTAGGTGATTATTTCAAAAACTGAACGATGCGAGTTGCAGAAACGTCCGGAATTAACTTATCACAAACTTCGTACACAATTCACAGAACAATCGATAGATAGACATGTACGATGTCCCGAGGGTCATCATCAGTCGAATACTTGAGCATCATGAGGATCCACATTAGTCTTCTGCCATGAAAACCCCTGCAGCACGAAGAGACTTCGGAAGCATTCAGTTTTTGTAATGCATAGCTCTTCCTCTACGAAATGCAGTGCATCGCTGCTCGGAAGCACAGCTCCTCAATCAAGGGCAAACTAGGGTCATGCCCATGGGATGAAGTTGCTCTGGTTTTGAACTTTTCCTCGGGTCATGTGACTGGAAATCTCTACGGTGGACATCGTAAAGTATCCAGAAGCCAAAAAAGTGTGAAACAATAGGGCCAGGAGGCAGTGGAATGTTCAACACTGGAGACTGGTAAATACTTTTCAATGTTTTGGAATGAGTTTTTGAAATGATGATTCCAACTAGAGCCAGGATCAGGTGAAAATAGACTGCCAACAATTTTCCTCCGCAATCTCTTTACGAGTTAACAGTAGCAGATGCAGTTTCTTGTTAGAAACTATTATAATAAATCTATTCCAATGTTAACACCTATCTCATCTACTTGCACAGGCATTCTCTTACGTACGTAATTTTAACCTGCGCCGGCCTCTAATTTTTTTCTGACAATTCTGTCATAACTGCTTGATGACAATCCCTGTTTGTTCTTCTATCCTCGAAAATTTCTTTTCTTTGGAGTCTTCTCAATTTTCAGCTTCCGCCTTACCTTCTATGCCGCTTCCTGTTCTGAACTATGTATATACCTCATCACTGCCATCACTGCATACTAATAGGTAGTCAAGTATGAAATGTGTGATTTTATGAGCGGTCAGTTTGACAGTCTCTTTCTTCGAATTTTGCTGAATCACTTCTCCTCTTCCTTTTGATTATTAAGGTACAAGTTTCCTCTTTCAAAATCACTCGCTTGGTTTTTGCTCAGTTTTCAAATTTCTGTACGAACGAATTTTTTCGCTCGAAGAACTGCTCAAAGACGAAGAATCGTGTCATTTTGGAACATGGGTTCCGTTTTCCAGCAGTTAGAGCAGAGGAAGCTGGAAACATCAGACCAATGTTAAGGCACATTTGGCTAGTAAGTATACCGAACAGCGGTTGTTTGGGAAGTTCCGCTCAGGTGGCATGAAGCTCCAAAGTTAGCCTTATGGTGAACCAAGATATCGATGAGCTGGAAGCCGTAGCCGTAGCGGATAGGAGTCAATCTAGGTCAGCGTAAGCAGCCAGGTGTGACCTTTATAATCCAATAAGATTTAACTATTCAAAGCATATGAATTTTTCCCAGTTCGACTCACAGAATGGGTGCCAATTTTTGACCATTTTTCACAAATCCGGATGAGCAGGAATGGGGACCCAAACCTTGCTCTATTCGACCACCACTGCTTTCACTGATTAGCCCATTTCTAACTGAAAAAAATGTTCAAATTTTAACATGATGTCGGGAACACTATTGAACATTTGATTGTACCTAGCTTCCCACACTTCTAAGCTATTAGCGCAGCCGAGCTACCGTTAAGATGGCAAACCTGTGCCGATGGTACAGGTGGCTATTCGGATATCTTGTACCGCGTATTGCTTGAGAAACGAAATCCAAGGTCTTCTCATTCAAAATCAGACATTTCATACTTGACGACCTAATAGCTGACAATTTTCTTCATTTGCTTACTCGATCACTTATTTATCCAGCTGTTTAGTCAGTCAGTTTGTCAGTTTTTTCAATATCACTCCTATCAATGACGGACGCAGTCCCTTTTCCTTCCAGTATGAACAAATTTCTGATAATCTTGGGTTCGAATTTGGTTTTTTATTTCAGCTTGGATTTTTTTTGACAAGTTTAGGCTTGAGATTCTGAATGGCCAAGATTTTCTTGTCGCGCCTCCACGTCCACAATCCTTTTTGCGCCGTCTAGCCCTGTCACATACTATATAACGAATATTCCTGAAGACAGAGAATCATCGACCCAATGTGTTTCAGAAGGGCTCAGAAGGGCCTCTCTGTCTAGTTACATTTAAAAATGTCTATATCACGAAACACCAACTTTACTTCATCGCCCTTTCCCTCCTCTCCCCCCTCCCCCTCCCGCTATCGAAATTTCAACTCCAACAAAGCGTTGAAGTAGTCCTGAGAGTTCGAAGTCAGAACGCCTCCCAAGCGGATGTCTTTCGGAAATCTCTTATTGCGCATGGAATGTGTACTAGAAAGGCGACCCTAGTGGCGGACAATGTTCATAGAATTGCTGACAGCTACTTGTTCACGTATTCATTGGAGGTCTTTCATGGCTTACGCCTGCTATCCAGACACAGCATAAGACGTGTAATTTGAGATGAACCAAGCTCTCTTGCAGCTATGTTTCGTTACTGCTTTACCCATGAACATTGTTCTAACCATTTCCATTTCGCTAGGTAGAATCTTCAAACACAAAGTGCTTTGGACTCATCTGCTTAATTTCTTTGCTATATATTTGTAGTTAAAGCGGTTGAATTACTTACTTCTTTGAAAGATAGCAAATGTCCACGAGATATCATAAAACTATGAGATTCACACTGTTTTAGTTATCCCTCTTTGGTCATCCCTCTGAACTAAACTTACCCATCCTATACTATTGTTCCGCTCAATGTACAGCTTAACGTGAAACTGGGACAGGTTTGGAAATAATCCCCAATTTTCTAGCGAAATAATATCATTAACCCATTCACGACCGCTAGGCTCACCTGTGAGCCGTGCCCTTCTCGCATTGTTCATTCTGAGAGATTTTTAAGCGTTAATAATCTTAGCTCTTTTCTTAGATGGTAATGTAGTAATAGTACTTAGTCAGTGTTATTACGAAAATCTATATTGAATTTGTTATAAAAATTCTGGAGCAGGGAAAGGAGCAATAACTTGAGAAAATGTGGAAAAGCATGAAAAAGTCGCAGTCGTCAATAGGTTAAACATGAGGAAACGACCTCAAAATGGTCGCCGTTTGCTTCATCGTCCTCCCTAATTCTCCCAAAAAAGTCCCCTACAATTTTCGCACTGCTTTTTGGAACTCTATGGAAGTTTATTCCTGACCTTGTCCAGTGTTGCTCACCGCTTATAAAGTCCTTGGTCGTGTAGCTGACTTCTACATTCACCTGGTGGCATGACCTGCTACGTCTAAATTCGCTGGTGTCAGCCACGAACCACCTTGCACTGCGGTAATGTGATGATTTCGTGATGATGAGGGGAATTCTCTTTCTCCTTTCTGTATTCTTCTGGATTTGTGGATTTGAGCAACATCATGTTAGAAGGTCTATATTTTCCTTTCAAAACAACCACACGCACTAAGCAAGGCGAGCGACATGGCAGAAGAAATAGTATGAAAACCTGGTTCCATGATTTCGTATTACCGTGCAGATCCCGGCTCCGTGACGGTCACAGACAAGGGAAGGGAGCGGTAGAGAAAAGTGAGTTATCCGCAAAAAAGAGCAGGCATCAAGGTGAGACTGATGAGAAACAGAAATACGAAGTAGAGCAAATATCCTATTTTCCATAGAAACAATTATGGAAAAACTGCAGTAAATTCTACGAGGAAGTTCGGGCAAAATATATTGCAGAAAACAAGCAATCTGATTTAGCACAATTTTACCTTGGTAAGCTTCCTTCCTTCATCTCAATCTACTTTAGCAGCTCTGGTATTTAAATGCTTATGCCACCCTGACGCAGAATGCGGAATTTCCGCGGAAGAACTTCATTTTTCTCCATTGGAGATCTCCCAACTCCTTAAATGGGAAGAGATAGGCATAGAACGAGCGTCCCTCACCGAGCCTCCGCTTGAATACTCATTAGCTGACTTCGCACTCTGCTTCAATTAGACCCCACATACGTCGTCCTTCCAGCTCGATACTCCCCCCCCCCCTGGCAGCATTAGCGTTTTCTTCAATGCATAGACGGTCCCGTGCCACTACGTCGGCACTGCTCATCCGCTGCTACACCTATGGGTGTAAAGCGCGGCAAGCGCATGCACTTTGTTCCAGGGGTATGTATTCCACGCTATTGAGCGCCACTGTGTGTGTATGTTATTGAGCACTTCTTCATTGCCAAGCGACTCTAGCTGGGGATGAGCGGGTTGTCGTCAATGGAATTTCCGGAATCCGAGCATCTTCGGGGTGTCAAGCACTGTTTTTGATTTCATCATTCACACCTCTTCGAGAGGTACTTCACTAATACAAATCCCTCACCTCGTTTATAACCTTTTCAAGGTATCAAAGTGCTAAAATTAGAGCTGTTTATGTCTGAAATGCAGCCAATCTCCTAGAATGGAAGATTTCTCCTCTCATTTCTGGCAAAATTTTCTGTCTGCGGTGAAGCCATTCGAATACTAGAAGTATAAAGTGCAAGCACCTCGTCCTCTGCTGTCTCCCTCACTTAGTAATATTTATAACCCCTCCTCACCTCACTATTGCTATCAATTCGTTTCTGTTGAAAAGAAAGAGAACACAGTTTGATCAGTCTCAGTACTTCTAGCGTACGGAGTTTCGTCCATCTCCCGTTACGTATCAGGCTGAGGTTCCGATCTCATATAGCAACACGAAAGAATTGCTTGGATTCGAGTTGCTCACGCTAGGTGAGTCGCAGCTACTATATGGAGAGGTCACGGCCAAGGGAGATTTTCTTGCACTCATTGTTCTTATCCTACTGGCTTGTCAGTCTCTGATCACTGTCTTGTCCTACCCCTAACCTTCTTCTTGGGCGAGACAGAGCCCGTTGATTTCGAACATTCCTGAATAGGGGTCCCTTTGTATGTCGAGCCACAGCTTGCGCGATTTTGAGAGGAGAGAGTCGCCGTTCTACCCATGCGTTTGAGCTATGTTATAGATCCGAAAGGTGTCTACTCGGTTCACTGGAAGAAATTTTCCCAAAAATTAAGGATGAAAACTTGAATTGGATGCCGTGTCTTTATTTTCTCCTCAACCTAATACTTCACAAGGAAATCTTAGGTGCTTGCACGGATAGAATAGCTACTCTTGAGCAACAAGGGAGCGGAAAGATCGAGGGACAAATGAGTGGAGGTGGATTAGAAGGAGATCTGTGAAATTAAACGGGCAACATTTACGCGTAACTTCAAAAACTCGTCGAGGAGCTCCGCTACTTTGACAGAGCAACTAATTTTAACTACCTTATCCATTCACTTGTGGGCGATCTTCATTAACGTTAAGGGCAGTGTGTACTAAATCCATGCGATCGACAGGCGTGCGTTTATTTGAAGAAGAACAGGCCTAGTCGCAGCTTTGACGCAGCTAAGATGCAGATGAGACAGACACTTTTGCTACCGTTCGGCGTTCATGGCCTTCATGGAGAAACCTAACCAAATGCACGCGTGCGTCTGACGCGCGACTGGCGCTCGCATACATTACAGCTGTCGTTTTCACGGATTGTCCAGTTATTTCGTAGTTATTCTATGTGTTCGGTGTAGGCACACAACCAGTGGTTTACTCGACGCGTATTCGTATTTCTTACCATGTTGGAAGAGAGCCAACGCGATGGTAAAGTCCTTACTCGCAATCGGCGGAAAATTTTCGACCGCTCCCAGCATGGGGCGCGTGCGCGGCGCGGCCCTTTTGTAGTAGTAGTTCCCCGTCGTTCTTAAGATTTTTGGCCCAGGTGAGTGTTTTCCCACCATTTTTTTCTTTGATTGAAGTTTATCTGGAGGTGTGAGGCCTGTGGGTGACCGATGTCGACCGGACGTCCCCGCATGCCTCATAAAAAACAACGAAAACAAGCATTTAGGGCATGCATGGGAAAACGTGCAACATATGACGCATGCGGGCCCGTCCGGTCGATTTCGGTCAGCTGCAGGCCTCACAGCTTCAGATAAACTTCAGTTAAAGAAAAACTGAAATAAAAACACTCACCTGGGCCAAGAATCTGACGAACGACTGGGGACCGCTGCCACAAGAGGGCCGCGCCGCGCACGCGCCGCATGCTGGGCGTGCTTAAAAATTCTCCGCCGATTGCGCGTAAGGACTTTACCTGCCACTTCAGTCTTCATTTGGAACACGTCCAGTACGCAAGACTTTTAAAAGTGGCGGCACATAGTGTACATACATAGTCATCAATACATACTGCTGCATCCACACAACTCAGTACAATGATTCGGTAAGCTCCATGTTCATCCCTATAGCAACGTGGCGCTCCATTCGAAGTACGTACTTTTCGATGTAGTAATAAATGTAGAGGAGCGGAAAGAGATGAGCTGCCTTGCGAACGATCTGGGCATTTTCTCATTCCGGATCTACCAACAAAGTCGTGCTCCGTGCAGATATTTCTACAGTGATAACTTGACTGTTTATTCAATGCATATGTACAGTAGTGGCCGTGTATATGGTCAGAGGCTGTAATATAATGGCTCAAATGCCTTCCTTTCCTTAAATCCCGGTATAATTTTCATGTTGTTGACATCTTGCACCAACGAGATTTGTTCGATGGAACAGCTTTGCTCGCCTTGAGGTTTCGGCGCTATCGCCGTCTTCAGAGGCCTGCAAAAAAGTTGGCTCTGAAATTTTTGGCGTCTAACCCGACGAGCTTCTATTCATCTTCTAATAGAAGACCGATTTGAAATATATTTGCCATTCTAATCTCCTTCTGCATATTTCAGCTCTAGACTAAATTAATGTGGGAAATTTGCTCTTGAAGCCGCTTTATTTTTTACTTGATGCAAGTTGGATTTCTTTGTGGAGCGGAGAAATTGGTGGGAAGTCACTTATTTCTATGAAAATTGCACTAAAGTCCAATGAAGCCTAGTTATGCTTTTACTTTGCAAAGGGGAATTTTACTTAGTTGCCATTGTAGATGAATAATTAAGTCAAAGAAGAAATTCTGAAACCAAAGAACACACAACAATGGACAGGAAGGGTTTGCCATGGAAATTTCCTTTAGGACTTCGGGTATTACAGTCGGGAGGGGTAACAGTGCTCAACAAGAATGAAATTTTTGGACTTCCAAGATCACTGCTTTCAAATTATTCGCCACCAGAAGATCGCTCATCAACAAGATAATGAAGGACGGTACTCTTGCGTTTTTAGATGTGAAAAATCCTCAGGTGGAAAAAATCGAATAGAATCAGCACAAGTTCATTCAGAATCTTTTGTCTTTTTGGCATTGGAACTGAAAGAGAAATGTCAGAACATCACCAGTGCTTTATTTTCACTTGCTCGAAATTACACGATTGCAAAACCCGAGCTGTATTCAGAAATGTTCCCATTATTTTGTTGGAATTTTTTGACGAAGTTCGTGAGCCGGTAACTAAACTCCATTTGATTTTCTATTTCTTACCTGGTTCTACCCAAGTTGTGACCTTACTTATACTGTTTGACCATTTTAAAAATTTCCATCCTGAACAAGTCAATGAATGAAACAATGCAGAAAGAACCTTTTGAGCCCTCTATCTCGCGCTTTATTCGAGCATCTTTTGACTAGAAATTTACCTGAGCTCATAGCCTTTTCTTCTGCAATTCCGTTCTTCTTTCATTCTCCATTTGCCTTTCTCCACTTTGGTTTACAAGGCTTTTATTCCCACTAACCTTTCGCAGAGCAAATCGTTTATCCATGTAATGTTAGTTGCTGAATTAGTCGTTTGGTTCATAGTCCGTATCAAAAACTAGTCAAGTTATCTTGTCTTCTGTTCGCCTTTCACACGTAGTTGTCCAAAGACCATACAGTTTCTCTCTTTCTTTTTTTTTGCTGTAATATAACACCCACGTTCTTACGGTGGAACGGTCATAACACTTATACCTGGGTGTGAGAATTGAGGAACTTTTTATTTATGAACATCTAAGGAAATTAAGTATCCTTGATAATTGCTTCACAGGAAAGAAAAAAACTTCCACATCCGCTCGTTCTTTGAGTTCCCAAGTTCAGGGTAATCAACAGAATGCCATTTCGAAGTCTTGATTACCACATAGCATGACTGGTGAAACATCTGAGAGGTACATAAGATTTCACGGCTTCTACTGTTCATTCGTTGCCTGGCGGACGCAGGGGGGCGCCCCCCTCCCTCTCGAATGGCTCGGCAAATTTCTGAAATTACTTTGCAATACATGTAAAAACCCTTGTTTGTCATTTATTTATTGTTTTTAGTACTATTCTTAATATAATTTTTACTAATTATCTATTATTATAATTAAGGTTTTCATTAATTTTATTTTCCGTCCGGGTCCCCAAAAAGGGCGGGACCCCAGTTTTTTTTCCCACGTCCCCCACCCTCCCACCCACTTTCTGCGTCCGCCACTGCTCTTTGCCGGTACTTCGGGCTTTTGGCGGCACGTTGTCCTCTAGTGCAATCATATTAAAGCTCTCCTTTGAGCACTACGAGGGATTACTAGTTGCTGTTCTTGCCCTATTTCATGGCCTAGTTCACATCCGACACACTGGAGAACTCCTAATCTTAAAATTCGAGTACACCTGTTAAAAGTACTGTAGATTTGCGTGCAGCCGTGTCTATGTGCTCAAGAATGATTGATTTTGAAGAAGTGTATTTACATATAATTATTACACTTTTTGAGATACACGTCAAAAAAACAATGATTACCTTCAGAAACAATGAGTACACAGTATCAATCAGTACAAGTCAGTTTTATTCACTGTTTCACTCATTGTTCCCTATCGAGTTGGAAGTTCAAAAATGTTTTGTTAATTGGGAGTTATCATGGTGATGACAAATATTTGTGAAAGACTCTCTGAAATGACTAGAGTGGCTAGTCGAGCCGTCAAGGAGGTCTAGAAGATTCTGCTACTTGTCCAGTTCGTTAGTTCCGCTAATGCTGCTGCCACCACCCGTATTCTCGAAGTAAAAACATGGCCTGTTTCTTATTATAAACTAGAATTTTTCGTATTATAAAGTAAAATTCCCACGGAATTTTCGCACCTTGTTGATCGTCAATGAAAACGAATGAGGACACAACATAGTTGAAAAAAAATTGGCAGAGGAATTTCCGGAGGTCTTAACAGGTGTTTCATGTCTTTTTGTTAGGTCATGACAACAGGCTTACGGTTTGGTGGAAGTTTCCACGCACTGAATAGGAACCAGAGAGGAGGGGGGGGGGGGGGGCTCAAGAGACATGTCTTACGCTGCCTGAAGCTTCCTGTATCACCTACAATATCCAATTTTTACTATTATAATTATACAGTACAATTATATCGAAGATTTGAACCACAAGCGTGCCCCAATGTCGCTATATGTTTGAATGTTATTTCTATTTCGTAACTTATCCCCTTAAAAATCTAGATCCTGCTTTGAGCTCATATTTTTCTAGTATAAAGCTTAAAAGTAGGGCTCTATGTATGGATAAAAATGTATGTAATAACAATAAGGAGTATGTTTAAATGCTTGTTACTTGAAGACCACATTCTTTCTCCTTTGTCTTGAGGGGTGGTTCGCTGCTACTCCTTCTAAATTCTCGCCGATCGTTGGTCATGATCTTCCTCATATCATAATTCTTAAGCTTGTATTCTCCAACAACCTGGTAGGCTGCCTTGGCCTGGAGTACTTAAGGGCAGCACCCACAGGAAATTTCATTCCTGAGGTTTTGATCGCTTACGAATCTTGGCAATGGTCCCAACAAATCGACGAAGAAAGTAGTGTGGAAAACCCAACCGCTCCTAGGATATAATTAGTCAAATTTCCAAGATCCTGGATCAGCAGGATCAGCGTGGGGTCGTTCGATTAAGTTGTGGACATTTCTTTTTGTATCATTAAAAAGTTATATATTAGCCCTTAGGTCTCCTTGTTTGCATTGTACGGTACAATAAATTATTCTACTTGTTATTTGGCAAAGAACCTTCTTTATTAGTCACCTGTATGGCCGAATTTCGCCATTGCCTCATTTTTGAATTTTTGCATGGTTCTGGAATTGTTTTTACAACACGATTGTGTTTCTGCGGAACCTTGATTGGTCAGACCGTCTTTTCCAAAGTTTGTTTTCTTCCATCAACTTCAAAATTCACGAAAAAATCCAGGAATTACGACGGTTTCGACTGTTTTTACCGCTTCCACTGTGTTAAACGCACCCGATTAGCCCGAACTGTAGTGAAATCTCAAGGTCGAAAATTTCTGTGGGTGCTGCCTTTAATAAGAAATAGGATAATTTTTTACTTATATCCATGGAAGAATAGTTAAAAGGAAGTATATACTCGTACATAGAAGTAAACAGCTATTTTCATGGAGGCATAAAACTCCCAACGTCCAGCTGAGGCAACCGAATGACTTGAATAGGGAAAACGTAGACTTGAATAGGCAAGAAACTCAAGTTCCCAAAATGCCGTAGAGCGCCTCAGCTGCATAAGGACCTCTTCCCCAGAAATTCAAATCTGCCTCAATACTTTCTCCACATGAGTTATTCTCATCACATCCATCACCCACCGCAACTCAGTCCTATGTATCTGGTCACGAGCACATGCACGATGTTTTTGTTATGCTGCTGCACGCGGGTCCAACTGTTTCTTCCGTGCCACCAGCTCGACAGCAATTTAACCCACGACGACCTAGCTGGCCACAGCAGCGGGCTGCTGACTCGGCTTTTGTTTTTCTTTTGCTACGCGGCCATAACAACTATAACACATAGATGTACTAGTTGTTTTCCGGAAGCTTATTGTGAAAGAAAGCTCTGCTTCGCCGATAAACATAGCGTTTTGCGCATTCGTCTCTTTCAAAAGCGACGATAGCTGAGCATTTGGGCCTATTGTCTTGGTTTCTTTAATCTCTCCCTGCGACTGCTGCACACCTGCTCGGGTTTTTTCTTGCAGTATCTTCTTATCTTCTCTCAAACCATCCTCTTCAGCGAAACGGATAATAGCAACGAGGAATATTTTTTCATGACCTCATTGAGGAACTGAAACTGAGTCTGCATGGTTCCTCAAGGCCTTATTTTCGGCGTATTTTCATAGCGAAAGCAGAAAAAACAAGGAAGTGGGCAGCAGAAGCCGGTATCGTTCTGTGCGTTTCTTGATATCTGAGATCCTCCAAATTTCATTTCGTATTTTTTAAGTCTGAATTGTTCGTACTATGAGCAGTTGTGGTCATAACCTCAGTTAGGGTCAGCCTAGCCATCGGTAATGAGAACTTTAGGGTGTAGGTCATGATGAGTTTTTAGATAGCGTGCGAATCACGGTTCTGTGATTTGCCTCTTATGATTGGTCCATGAATGGTGCAATCACATTAACTTGACTCGCCCATTCCATCACATCATGCTCTGTACCTCATTTTTTATTGAATCAGACTTTCTCAAATTTTTCACTGTGCTATCACTAAATATTACACTGGAATTAATCAGGATTAATTCATTACTACATATTACTGATAAAGTGCTTTGAATATAGCTGAGTTCTGATTACGGTCCTTGTCTAAAAGAGGGTGTGTATCATCGTTAGGGAAAACGGGGCGTGGTATGGTTCTACGATTGGTTCGTTCAAATGCTCCTCCCGCCCTCAACGGTTGACTCGTTCTCTTCGCGCGCGATTCCACTATACATGACCATGCAGAATTTGGATGCGACCGAGGACGAGTTGATCGTGAAGGGCAGGAACGCTCCGCCTCGTTTTCCCTCACGATGATACACACCCTTTAAAAGATAGACGGATTCCGTGTATACGGAAACGCGGTGGAATCTGAACGATGGATGCGGAGAGAGAGCACGCTTCAAGTGAGAGGGTGCAGTAGGTCCCAGCGCGATTCTGCGGCCACGACGATATGAAACCGCACGCGCAATCCGTCCATCTTTTCGACAAGAACTGTACAGTCTGTTAGCTCAAAGAGGCTCGGTGAAGTGACTTTGTCCGCAATTGCGGCCTCATCACGGAGTCGGCCAAGTGATCCAATTTTTACACTTTTTTTGGTTTGTAGGTGGTGTGATCCTTCCATTTTGGTCTTGCCCTACTCCCACTTAGTGTGTCATCTCATAACCAGTGTGGTCGCAGTTGCGGACAAAATCACTTCGGCGACTCTCTTTGAGCTAAAAGACCATACTTTTCTAGATTTTATCCCTACTTGACTTCTGATCACATCACAATTAATTAAATAACTACTCCATAATAGTCGTGTCACATCATTGCTTATAGAATTTAAACCTTTGAGTACCCAACGTTACCGTTAAAAATATCCAAACTCCAGTATCGTTTTTTTTTCTCTGGGATTTCCGTGTGGGAGTTATCTCCAAGAGCTCCGATCACAATGATACAAGTGATTATGTGCAGTCTTGCCAAAAAATACTCTATTGAGCCCCAGCTCTTGGGGAGCTTGTGGGTGGAGCCAAGGCAGACCTGCGTGTTTTTCGCACCATGCACTCCTTTGCTGGTCAATATACAAGGCACTCCCCTTCTTTTCGAAGAGTAGATGATGGGGAACTCTTACGAGCAGTACTAATTCCCTCGGGACGTGCGTTTTCGGGAGTGTATTATTTGAGATCCTCGTCCTCCCGCCTTTGCCGCTCCGCCCACAAGCTACCAGGAATTGGGGCATGGAAACGGATTCTTCGGCACGGAATTGCGCATACACTGACGTTCACCAGCTTCTGGAGATTCTTCTCAAAATCTCACGGACAGCTCTGTGGTGGGACAGAGCCCTTGAAAAAGTAATGCACGCCTTTTTTAACGAAAATTTTCTCCGCTGCTTCCGAGACTAAGTGCACCTCCTTCGACGCATTACTTCGAGCTAATTTCCCATTCCCTGTGTCTGAGCGAAAATCCCCTACAACACCAACTGCGCCTGGAAAGTAGTGCTTCGTTACTTCACCTTGTTTGCGACGGCAATATGAGACGCTTGTCGTTACGGATTCAAAATGTCTCACCAGCTTATTATTATATGCCTGCACTTTCTCGATAACATTTGTGTACGTGCGCTATGTACGTAAGTTAATGAACCATCGCTTTGTATTTTTTTTGGTCTTCATACGCAGGCATTTCCCACTGAATCTCTCTTCAGCTGCAGTAGACGTTCAGAGAGAAACGAAGAGGGGCTTGCAGAACTCTACTGCATCCTACGTAGCAACACATAGTATTCGGTACCACGAGCGCCTTTTTTTGAGTAAAGCGAACAATCCAACAAAAATACTACCTGCTGACGTTGCAAGCTTATGGAGAGGAGATATTTCCAGACTGCAAACTGCTATACAGCAGCAAATTTCGGCAAAACCACAAAAAAAAGCAGAGAAAACGCAGAGTTCTTCGCTTTCCTTTTTGCGCATCACGTTGTTCAGGATGTCTCCAGAACGTCTCCACGACCTGGCCAGAAAAAACCGGAAAAAATTCGTAAAATCAAAGCAGGAAACATGTGGAAGACGGTTTCTCTTTATATGTCATCCATTTGCGCACCTCACTTGATTCTGCAGTACTAACGAAGTCTTTGAATGTTAGTAGATGGTTTCTATGTACAGCGGATATGACTACTAAGCAAAGAAGAAATTTATGCATGAAAATTTCGAGAAGTTAGATCTTCCGCCTGAAAATTCTACGAAGTTTTCTCAAAAGAGTCTACATTTTCTCTGATGTTTAACCTGGGCATCTTGTTAATATGCTCTGAGTGCTGCTATCACCAAGTTGTTAGGTACAGAAGCGGACGTACGGTTTACTTTTCACGTGCGGTTCTGCAGGGTTGGTCCGGAACGATGTCGCACTAGCCAAGGGGGAGGAAACACTTGATGGTCAAGGACACAGTATCGAACTTTATACCACTTGCAGGCGTCCGAAGAAGACGTTAAGTCAAAACATCAGACCATAAATAAAGAGTGCCACCTAGCAACCTGGTGATAGCAGAAGCATTCAAAGCATATTTCTCGAAAGAACTTTTTTTGCGTTGTTTTTTCTTCAACTGACAAGGTGCAAGTCTGAGAATTTCATTGAGTCTACACTTTAAAAAACGTCAAAATTTCTCTACACTTTAAAAAACGTCAAAATTTCAAGTCGCGTAAGGTCCTTATTGTTCAGGACACCGTTCCGGGACCCTTCCATTTCACCGGCATTTTTAGGAATTCCGGTTCACAGTTAGAAAACATAGCTTAGTATAGGTTTGTTTCCTCTCGGACTCTTTGAAAAATGATCACGCAATTAGCAAACGTTTGATATTATGCCAGAAGGGGTAGTGTTTATGGTCACGCAAAGGCTTAGCGGGAATTTTTAGAGGACTGTCTCAGACTCTGGACCGAATATCGGGTAAAAATATCTTTTGTTTAGTTGTAAATGTCACAAAGATTATGAAAATGTCACATTCCATGTGTGGGATTCTTGTCTGGGATGACTCTCCTTCCCCTAGTGGAAATATATCATGTGTAAATTACAACCAAATATGGTGATACGCATAAATGTTAGTGCGATACTTTAAGCAGTGGGAATCTGAGAAACAGCCAGCTAATCCTTAGAAGTACATTTGAAGAAGCTGTATTTTCTAGTACAATCTCATCCTATAAGACATTTCGCATGAAAATATGAGCGAATGTACTGTGTTTTCATTAGAATCCTTTAATGCACTTGTTATTTAGCACTTAATTATCATGTGTTTTTGCATAGAAAATCGAAAAAAAAAACGCGTTGCCAAGCGCTGCACTATGTTGCTTTCTCCACGCCTTGAGATGTGATATCATATCCAGATGTCGAGGTCGCGCAAGCAAGTTTCAAGTCTTACGCAATGGCACAAAAACTCCATGGAACACCAAATCCGGAAAATTTCGCTGAAATTTGATGTGACAACCTCATTTTGGCAAATATTGTTGTAGTGATGTGCACATTTTCAAACGCTCGTGATTCGTTATATTGTATTTTGATGTGCAGAAATAATTGCACGTCAATTTGTCTTAACAAACTGGTACAACGCCATTTCACGGGCTTAAGAGTCATTTTGAAGCATTCCATGTTGAACAACGGAACATCAGGGTATCGAAAAGATCCAGAATATCTCAATAGCTCCAGAATATCTCAGTAGCTCAAACACAAATCTGAGGTGGTACAGTGACACAAAATGACACTTTCTACCTCACCTGATGTCCTGCCCCATGTTTCATAGTGATTGACATTGAAGCATTAAAGGAAATAAGAATATTCATGACAGTAGAGGCTTATGCATTAATTTCATGTGCTGCTGAATAGCAACGGGAAGAAATGTCTATCAATCCGCGAGCGTCGATAAATATTAAAAAGGCTGGCCCGGTAACAGTGATGAGTGCAAGTTTCTGTTTCTAGTGTGCTAAGAAGGGGTGTGGTGAAGTTGTAATACACTGACAGTTGGCGCAATTTATCCACGAAAATACATTCTATCGTGGTCACTGAGACAAAATAACGGAGCAACTACATAGATACGTAAGTATCTGAGTGGGTCCATGGTGATATTCTGGGATCTATATGCTGTGCTAACATCATTGAACCACTCTTATCTTGCATTATTATACTTATAAAAGCAATAACTGGCTATCATCGCCTCGACGCCTTCACCACTCTATTGGTATTCTTGGAATTATATGCAACAATAGGTATACACTCGCATAAATAACTAATTAAATAATTAGGGAGGTGAAATAAGATAGACAGTGGGGTAAAACTGTCATAATGCGTTTATCATTGTCCGAGTGGAAGTCCTATATTTTGCAGGAAGAAGCGACTTTTTTGACTGCTGAGAGAGGGAGAGTGAGTTGTAAGAGGCCGACTACATACCATCACCACACCTGACCCTTTCCTTTTTTTTGTTAAAACTGCTGCAATCTACCCAAGACCCTTAGCTGGAAGCGCAGCTGCAGCTTTTTACATGTGAAAATGAACAACAGTGGAGGTGTTGCAATGTAATTCTGGGCCGAGATCAGTCATAGAAACAATTAAAATTATTGATATTAATCATGAGACCAGGTGCATCATTGGAAGAGTTCGTAATCTCATACCAATGTGCATAGTTATTAATGGGTAACAGCTTGGTATAGACAACGTCGCCTATCGGAAACGTGTTGATGTTTACCGTGTAAAAGGTAAACTTGGATACGTTAGCACGTTAACCATGGGTAATCTCAGTGATGCATCTGGGCTCTGTGTGATGGAGCGTGGTGATTTCCGCAACACTCATTCTTTGTCGATATCATTATCTCAGCTTATGTATCTGTGATAGGTCGAAAGTTACTTGGTCGCTCAATGCCCTGGTTGTGAAAGATAATGGAATGGATGTGGAGTGAGCGATACGAAAATTGGCACGGTTTGTCTTACTCGACCTCAACTTAATTCATAAAAACTGCATGTTTTATTATTATTTACTAGTCCTACCATAGGTTTCAATACAATGTACTAATGGCACACCCTAGTGGTGTATTCAATAAATAAATAAATGTATTACCCTGCGCGAAAACTGTTATCCTTGTACACAAGAAACTGAAAAGTTCTCGTCTTTTGTTTTACGACCGTTTCCACACTACTGCCACTATTTTACGGGATTCATATTCAATTTTCGTGCATCGTTGTTGTCGAAAACTGACGAGACTTTTGGGCTAAGAATTAGGCCTTGCTCACCTTCGTGAAGCCTCCGCAGCACCCAAATGGTACACATAGGCTTTGCTACCAGGTTTATATAGATAGTGGATCAGTTCGTAAAGGGCTGCAAACATTTTTAGTATGTTGTTGTTTCGTACCCGTACCTTACCGAATGTCCTCTGAATCGTTCACTTCGACCATGTGCCCGGGCCTGCTACAAGAGTGCAGCCGACACATCACGGCGAGCTGTACACATTCGTTTAGAAATTTATTGACATTGTCACTAGACTAGTCAGTTGAAGAACAGACGGGCTGCTCAGTTGGTGCTCAGCTGTTAAGGACCAGACATGATAGCCCTTCGACGCATTTTTTGAGGACAAAGCCATGGTCCTACTCAATGCCTCGTTGTTCACTGCACAAGTTGCTCATTACACAGGCACTGATCGCTGATCCGTTGCCGCATCTACCTCCGTCATTTCGCTCGCTGTCGTAGGTACGTCGTTTGGGATGATTGACAGAAACAGATGCTCATCCTTCCTTTCTTTCATTAAAAATATCACGTGTTTCATAGATGAAGATGTTCTTTCACTGTTTGAACCATTATTTCTAGAGTCAGTGAAAAACAGCAGGAGAACGGCTGGATAATTGGATGAATATGATCCTAATGAACTCGCTGCAGCATCCTGCTAGCGCTTGCATGTCTGCAAATCTGCTCTCTTGTTCTCTGGGTCTCTGGGATAGCAGTTTGTTTGAATTTGCCTGGATTGCTTCCAAGTTCTCTGCCGAAGCCTAGCTTGCGTCATCCATTTCACCAGAAAAAAGACCATTACAACAAATAATGTCGCAAAATAATCTACTCATCAATTTTTCAGTGTAATACACCAGGGAAATAATGAACAAAGCTTCTACTTTTTGCAATGGAGTTTCTCTCCTTCTTCATTCAGCATAAAGGCTTCACCTATCCCAGGAAGAAGATCAAGACGATACGTGAACTAAATCCTGGAATTTTTTTGATTATCAAAGTGTCCTATAAGGGCAAAACGACAAAGTAAGGCTCGTTTTCAGAAATTTTTCAGTTTCAGCCCTAATTTGGGCACATTTGGAGAACTTTTTCGTCTTCAGCCTTCATTTGCGAGCAAATTGTTGATCTCGAATCTTGCACTAATCACTGGTGATTTCGTCGTTAGATCCAGTTCACTTGGATCCAGCATGTTCAGGAGATAAACTCCATTCTAAGCGGTTTTTGGGCATCATCATTTCCCTTCCTCTTTGAAGGGCTGGTTGATATCCGTGTTGTTGTACTACATTTGTATGAGAACCTCGATAAAATAAACAACTATACATAGTTTTGCATGAGCAATCTTTTTGATTTTCTGCAGGAACTGTGCTTTGGGCGAGAGGCTCGGTAAATAAATAGCACTTACCCCAGGTGTTGCAAAGAAGAAACACGTTCAGTGGATGTCCTTGATCGATGTATTGATCTGTATTAAAATCGGTATTCTCATAGAAGAGGTGTTAGCGAGCATTCATTCATTCATTCATTCATCCCATTCATTCATTCGTTCGTTAGTTCATCTCGCTATTTAAGACAACGATAAACACAATTGTTATCACTGTTGAATTAGTAATATGTGCCCTTCAAAGTCTTGTACAGCAACGCCCACTTTGTCTCCATTAACCTAACAAGGCGCCTGCTTACATTCATCGAAAATAATTGTGCGAGCTGCGAGCTTGCAGTACAAAGAGTAAGCAATACTACTAGAAGGCAATTTCCGTCAGATTACTCTTGTCCACTCATTTCTCGCTCTCTACGTAGGTGCAGATCAACAAAAATTATGAAGACCACCCCCCCCCCCCCGCCCCTCGTCTTAAACCTTAGAACTCTACTCTTCAAGAATAACCCTTACTTCAGCAGCTTTTCACAACTCATCCAGCTCCACCCATTTTCCATGAGTGCAACCGTTGACGTCCGACTGCCCTTTCCGCTTCAGCTGATTGCTGGTTACTTTTCATCAGAAGCACTTCCTCTGTTCTTTGCCAAAAGTATTCCGTTGTTTTTGTCCGGAATTGTTCAGTAGAACGGTAAATTTGCTCACAGTATTATATTCATCAGCATAGATGTTTAAAAACTCACAAGTGTGCCCGAAATTGACTCAATGATGGAAGTTGTTAACATATTAAGAAAGATCTTGCATCCATTTTCCGACTTTCATGTCAGTTTTCCAAACTCTGCTCTTTGGAGTGCCTTTGATATTCAACAACTCGTCACACACTTTGAAAATTTTTATTCTCTTAAATGAACTTTCCTGTGCCTCGATGCATCGTCCGGAACAACCAAGGTAAACGTTTTGACGCCTGTGTTAATAAGGGGAAAATTTGAGGCGACACTTTTACCCCGGGTAATCTCAATGATGCATCGGGCTACTGATTTCTTGCTTTAATCGTTATTTTGTGCTTATTCGTCTTCCTGCTTTTGGGTTTCATTACATTTATGTCCCCTATCTCCATTTATAGTGAACCCCTCCTCCGTAAACCCTAAAAATCGCTTCTCTGACTCTTACTCTTTATACGAAAATATTAATGGATATAACTATTGTTTTCACTCAAGAAACCCTGAAATTACTATTTTCGTCCATTTAACCCTGTTTCCTCAGTTCCGCGGAATCCTACAGAGAATCATGATGGAATTCATTCTGATGGTCCGAATCCGAAACTATGGACTTTCCCGTTAATTTTCTGGCAAAAGCAACCAAATAGTGGGAGTTCAATGGAACTTGAAAAAACATAACGAACCAGAGGAAAATCGATGAGAACTAGAAAAAATACAGAGTAGGCCTACACTCAGCTAATGACAATTCATTGGAAATTGCGGCTGGACGCTGTTTGGGATTCTCGAGTGGGAAAGGACACTCGTGAGTGTAATCTCATTCGAAAAAAGTGGAGGTAGTGGGGTGAGTGACAGGCAAAGCCATTGGAATCCGGGACTTCGTATGATTGTTATCCAAGTGTGATTCTGTCCAATGAAGGTACTCTCTATCTTTTCTCTATCTTCTGTGAGTTCTTTGCTAAGTATCACGCATGTTTTCCACAAATTTTTCTTTTTTTTCGCCGCTTGTTCCCCACGATTTTTGACCTCTCCACCTGCCCGCGGGTACACACTTTTTCTGCCGAGTTTTCGCGTCTCTCATGCGTTGTCCATGGCATGACGTGGGCGTCGTTTCCTGCGTGCGTGCGTGGGTACGCAGAGCAGTTCACGTTGTGCGTGGTGTGGTGGCTATGAAGAATGAAAGGCTGACTGACTGGCAGGCCTAACCGATTGCAGACCACGCCCTCGGCAGTCGACCATCGGGAGAGTGCGGCTTGTCGTCGTCCCAAACCACGCTGCGGATGCTTCTGCGCTGATCTTCGTCACCCCCGCTCTTTCCTGATCCGGATTTATGGATCCGGACGCTCGCAATATCTTCATATTGGGGCTCGGGATTCTTTTTGGATGGATGATTATTATTCTTATTTGTGCATCGCCTCAGGTGGGTTCATTTCACTGTTGTTTTATTTTATTTTGTTTTTGATGCCACAGTTTTTATATGCATACATATAGCTATCCTTGTTTTTTGTCCTTCCACGCGCTTCCCTTCCAGGAAAAGCTTCGTATTCTGCTAGATAAGCACCTCGTTCTCTTTTCCTGTAACTAAATCGCTCCCCTAATTTTCCCATCCTCGCTGTTTTTTCCACGTACTAATTCCCTTCCGGATTACTGTTCCTTACACCCCATACCGCCAGCTATATTTAGCCAGCTATTCTTCGCCCCTTAGTCACGAGACCCGATCTAATTTACTTTGATGGGCTTCCATCCTCCCTGAGACTCATCAGCCAACTGCTGCACGGCTCATTTATCCAACGCTGTCTAACTGTCACTCCTGCTGCTGTGACATCGAGGCTCAGCCTGAGTCATTTCCATGATTCCCCCCTAGCAACCTTGCTCACTTTCGATAATAGGTGATTTGCTGTGGCAGTGTTCCTACTGAGTGCACAAATTTATTTATTTGCTGTTTTATCTAATAAATTCACTGCGGTTAAACGGTGCTTTGGATGAGGTAAATTGGAAGGTAAATTGAAAGAAGGGGAAATAAAGATGATGCTGGCCTAGTTTTGATAGAACTTACCGGTTTATTGGGAAGGGTTGTGTTCTGATCTGCTTTGAAACGCAGCCAAGCTTAGTGATTCGAATTTATATCCGTTAAATAACTTCGGATTTTTTTCAACTGAATCTGGAGAGCTTCTCATCTATTTCCTTGTGCTCGTGATCCACCATTGTATAGCGCACTTATGTGCATGTAAATAAATAAATAAATAAATAAATAAATAAATAAATATCCGCCTGACCAATCGCAAAGCTCGACCGTACCGCCTCTTCAAAGCACAATGCTCAAAATACTTCAAAATGGTTCGATTCTATTGAAAATTTGATAAAACGTGATCTTAAGGGCTTCAGATAGGAAATAAAAAAGAGCAACTTCAAATATACATTTTTCATGACGAGATTGTAACAATTTTTAGTTGATTCGCCAAAAAATCAGCTCCTATTTCAGATTTCAAACTTATAGACATCTAAAAATCAAGTTCGAATCATTGTATACTCTATCAAAAACACTCGCATTTCTTTGCACAGAATAATCCAATATATTAAGAAATGAACCAATGAAAAAGCCGATTATATGACCCGCCATGAGGTGAGACCGTGGTAGAAACTCATTTTTTTCACAAGAAAAGGCAGATTTCCTATTAATGTTCGCGGTTTCCGTAATTCTGTTCTCGCTATTCCTATTTCTCGTGCTTCAATGAGTTTATTTGAATAAATATGTGAATAAATAATCTCTCAAATAAATGAATGTCCAATCATGGAATTTCACCGCCACAAGAACTCCACAACTTCTGATTCAATGCTGTCTTAGATATTTTAAGTTCCTTTTGAACTTCTTATTTCCAAGATTGTTTTTACTCAACTTTTACAACTCCACAACTCCCATTTATTGCTTCGTTTCTGCTTCGGTTCCCGTACTGAAATGAATTGAGTTCCCAAGTGCTATACTAGAATGGTGGACTTCATGGGAATGTACTTATTTTTAAGTGCTATTCACACCCTGGCTTCTAGGAGCTTCTGAGTGGTAAAGTGCGTGAAGCGGTTAAGGGTGGGGTGGGGAGAATTTCCACATCGTTGATGATTTCTCGAAGAAATTGAGAATCGTTGTTTCCCTCTGGGGAGTGTCAATCTATGCATTTTACTCTTTTTCGCTACATTTGAAGCTCTGATGAGCGCCTTTTCACTTCGTAAAAATGCTGGGAATCTAGAATATTTCTGCGGAGGTGCGTCCGTTTTCCGAAACCTTGTAGGAGATTTCAATTTTAAGATCTGCCTAAGATCCGTGGATTTTCCCGAGAAGCTTGCACACATCCACTTCTCCAATGTAGGCGATGTTCGCAGAGAAAATTGATGTATTCCATAATTTTGCCATCATTTGTCCTTCTTTCCTTTGCTGCAACGTCTTTCACTTGCAGAATGTTTCGGTTCTTGCACGAAACGTCTTCAGGCCTCGCTTAGGGATTCATGGCATTCTTGGGGTGGCTGTGACCGCTATTTTGGTCCAACACCGAACTATCTTGCAGGGGAAAAAAGCATGACCTATCTCTCATTTTTCGCTGCATGCTGAAACGAGCGATCCCACTGAATTGTGTTGCTTAAAATTTCACTGAAGAATTTTTTAACCGTGGAATGACGGGCAGGCCAGAGCTTTCCCAGAAAATTGTAAACTCAGCGGAAGCGCTCCCCTATTTGTTGGGAAACTCGTCCAGCTACGCTTAAAGGCAGGGGTCCACCTCACACTCGTGTTTGAGGTAATGGCAGATTCTGCATCTGCTCGACACTCTCAATCCAGCGGTACAAGTAATTTGTCTCAAAATGGTGTTTAAACCCGTTTTCCGGGACGGGATCCGTAGCAGTTTGCCAACCCGAGTTGACGTGTGAAGCCGTTGATCTTATCGATTGGACACGCCAAGACTCGTTGGCGAACGTTGCTGCCGTGGCAGGCAGCCAGCACAGCGATCTGTTTTTTGGAGCGATCCACCTCCGGGCTCCAGAAATGTAGCAAGTTTGAACCCTTCGAAAATGGGGATTTTGTCAATTTTGAGTCTGTTGATGTACATTACTGGGATCAACATGACCAGAAAGCCTACGATATGTGTTTAACTCCAACGGCGGAATGAGGTGGGCCTCTGCCTTTAAGTGACCATGGAACTCCTCAGGAAGGCTCTGACCTTTACTCAGTAAGCAGACGAATTTTGCAAGGAAAATAGGTATGTATCAGGAACACAGCTTACTCTACCCCTGTAATTTACCACTTCATGAAGGGGTAATCTTTCCGATCGATTTCTTCATATTTTTGCTAGACAACCCTTCGAACCTCGCTTTGGGATCCATAAAACCTTCTCGGGAAGGTCCTCACCTAAGTGCGAACGAATATTACAAGGAAACTCTGACGTACCCTAGAGAACATCGGTGTGCCGAACTCCAATTTTTTTCCCACCCCTGCCCCAAACGAGCTATCCGAGCAAATTGAGGATTCTTTCTTTGAACGACTCGTTTATTTTGCTTTAGGATTTGTCAAGCTTCCCAGGAAGGACGCGAATTTTGGGCTAAATTTGAAGGGACAAATTCAAAATGGAATAAATATGTAGATATATCTGCTGGAAACAATTGACATATCTTGCGACTATTATTCTCTGGCTTTTGCAGAAGTGAGACTTTTGGACAATTTTTTTCCGGTGAAAGTATTTTGTGGATTTATACGTAGGGAGGATTCAGGAATATGCGCAAGATGAGTTGCCAGAGAGCTTCAACTTCTCCTTGGAAGTGTTCATGAATGTATCTACGTTCAGAACATCCACTGAAAACACAAGTACATCCATCAACGTTTGGGCAAATGTGCAAAATTTTTGTTTTTTTTTTATTTCTGGTGAAAAGGCATATATTTACTGAGAGAATGATTATTACAAATAAATAATTAAATAAGTAAATGGGTGGATAGCCAGCGAATACCGGGGAAAACACGAGCTGTGCAAGTAAATTTGCTTCATTTAGTCAGGGTTTTTCACATGGTCCATTCGAGTGGATATACTTCTTTTTTTTTCTTCCTAATTCCTGAAATCTCGTTTACCAATTTTTATTTATCTGTTTGCCCTTCTTCGTCCCTCTGTGTCTAATATAGTTGCGAGGCTCTTTAGTATTCAGGGACATTCTCGAAAAAGCCGGGCATTCCATAGCCGCCAAAGATCAATTGGACGACGTGCGGTAGTAGCGTAACAATGCATCCAATTTATTCGCTCTCCTGACGCTCCAAAGACATTCTGGAATATTCCATGGCTGCTCATATGGAGCGTATATGCAGCGTATAAACAAATATGGGGAATGGGCCCATAAATAAGTCCATAATTGTTTACCCCGTCCTGCACCACTACCCGACCGCACCCGGAGGCGCTATGTTGATTCAATTATTGTGGTCCTTGTGCCCACATACCGAGAACGGCCTTGTCATGGTGACGAAGTGCAGTTGGCGTGAGAACATCAACATCCTCGAGCCGATTATGTTTGTCGCTCGTAGGCTCACTGCCAAACACGAGCCGCTTCTCTACAATTCCCCGCACCCCATCAATTACGTGGCTGAAGCTGAGCGCAGCGATTTTGCCGCGAACGGGAGGCTTCTATAGCCTAAGGCTCCTATAGGGGTCACTGTTCTATGAATACACTAATATTTGTGGGATTATGTTCCACAGGATTGGGATCCAGAAATAGCGCGTGGTGCTATATACATAATCTGAAAAGAGCTTCATGTTTCCAACGTTTTTTCTTCATTTTTTCCGCTGCACGCTTCGAGTACTTCGGGTATCAGAGGCCTAGAAGGCTACTACACCCAGAAAATTCAGTACTATGGCGTTTTTTGCAAAAACGTCCTCCTACGCCTCAAAACAAACCTCAAAATTGTGTTAAATCACTGTGGGATCTTCTAAGCATGCAATTTCCCAATCAAAGTTCCGTGGTATAAAGAACAAGACCTTCCCCAACTCGCAAAAAAAGCTAAAATCCTGGTAAAGAAGCAAAAATATAGAGAGACTAATCTGGTAGTTTACTTATTGTACTAATCGCTCCTAATAACGTATCTCCTATACCGCTATATATCT
This sequence comes from Ancylostoma caninum, assembly GCA_037903475.1. Taxonomy (NCBI): domain Eukaryota; kingdom Metazoa; phylum Nematoda; class Chromadorea; order Rhabditida; family Ancylostomatidae; genus Ancylostoma; species Ancylostoma caninum. The sequence goes on along the minus strand of JBAJFG010000391.1, from coordinate 152,815 downwards.
ACTACATAAGCTTATGCTTACGTGAGAACGAAATGAAATAAAATGAAAGAAAAACAGAACACGACAAGTATGTACAACAATTGTCACAAACGTAAAACAGCTGAAACATGAACGCTCAAGGCACTACGGTCTGAGGAAATGCGCTTCCTTCTTCTAAAAGCATTGAAGCTGATTGGTGATGTTCGCTTTTTGCGAAGTATCTCAAGTTTAGAAATACCTCTGAAAAAATAGCGTCTGCAATTCAACCTGGCTGTTTTAAACCGAAGCTTGACAGCTACTCCCCGTGTCGTCGCGGTTCGCAATGCAAATAAGTTCTCAAGCTTAAGACCACACTCACCATGAACAGTTTTGTGAAAAAGAAGGAGATCAATAACTTTCCTGCGGAATCTGAGCTTTTTGAGGCCAAAGTTTTCATTCCTTTTGTTACCATTGGGAAAAAATCCAAGGATGCGTACCATGAGCTTTCTGATGAAGGTATTCTGCACTTGTTCTGCACTTGTTCCAGCCGCTCTATGCTTTTGTCCAGAATGGGTCTGATAAAACTTCTGTAGGCTTTCAAATAAGCCATGCTATTCCTTGTGGATGAAGCCCTAAAGAGATTATGCACCACTCTCATAGCTTTGGAAGCCACATCATCGCAGTGGGGATCTTAGAATGCTAGTGATAATAAGGACTAGATGCTTAACCTTCGCGGGCCACTTGGCGCAGCACTACCTTTGGTCCCATTTGCGCATGTGGTGGACATGCTACACCACGTTATGCTCTTATGTTGAAAACTGCACTCTTTCCTAATGTGCCTTTTCCAGGACAACATCACTAAATAGAGAAACAACGGATTATATTGAATTGAAAGGAGCTGAAACATTAATTTGCCACCCATGCAGAAATAGGCTCTGTTCTCAATGCGTTAACTTGCTTCACGTGATCCAGCCTGGGTGTAACTACACCCAGCAGTGTGGAAACGCAAATGGAGTATTTTTGTTTTTTCTATAGCTAGACGATGTCCCCACTCCTGGGCCCAGTCCTCTACTAATCCAATTGTGTTCTGTAAGCAGACTGCGTTCATAGTGTAGTCATTGGTGTGACATATTCATCTGCGAAAAAGGTAGCTCCTACATTAGATTTTTGCAACAATTGAGGAGGCCCTTGCGTATATATATATATTGAATAAAACCGGAGAGAACAATTCTCCTTGACGTACGCCACTGTATGCACACCTAGGCTCTGTGGAAGACCCACTCACCCTTACCGTAGAAGTCCTATTCGAAAGAAAGGATTTTATCCAGGGGACTATTCGAGGATGGACCCCTACCCTACATAGCTTATATAGAAGTTTTTTTGTGGGGTGATTCATCAAAAGTCGATATAAATGCCATGAGCATCCTTTGCTTCATCTATGTACAAAAGAAGTCCAGTCTTTCAGAACTTGTATCATTGCGATTCTTCGAACATTTGCTACTCTTAAATTATTTGACTAGGTTCAACTAGTTTTCTTTCCATAGATCGCACGGAACACATTTGTTTGTTTCTGAAGGCGTTACATGAGAGGAATGCCAAATATTGCACGCAACGTGGAATACTGATCAAGCGCGACCAATCCGGTATGCAGGGTCAAACCTCGGCCTGGGCCAGCATGCCAACGCTTCACGAGTTCTTTCTCACAGGTGTTTCTAGTGCGAAGCGGCAGAGAGTTCCGGGTTTTCCAGTGCACTCTATATACCATAAAAATATGCTCTCGGAGCCACCTCAAAATTACCGGGTTTTGTTTAAAAAAATGGGCTGGATGCCTCTGCAAAAAAGTACACTATGCCCCGCGTGCAGCTCCTCAGAACAACGCTCGCTAGTGCAGTGATGCAGATGGTCCCCTAGAATATTCACTTAGCGTAGAAAGCCTGTGCTATATATGGATCGCCCTTCAGAAAACAAATCCTTTTATTTTTGGATTCCTCCATGTCCGTTCATAAGCTACATAGTGCTCCTACTAGTCCCAATAAGGGGTTTGTTCAAATGCTTCTCAAACTTTCCAGATTTTCTCCTCTAGAGGGTGTTCTTGATAGTTTTGCTCCCTCGGGATCTCATAAACTCGCCAATTATTTCAGCTTGTTAGAATAGGCACCAGACTGAAATTTGATGCAGTATGGAAGGAAGCAGCAAATGTACGGATAACTACTACTTCTATCATATTACAACGGTAGCTCACAGCACGATGAAAACTATGTATGGCTTGCTCTCATCTGTAACAACATCTTTTAATAGGGATTCAAATACGCTGTAACACGAGCATTGCTATTTTTTAATGCATCGCTTTGGATTGGGGCAATTATGCAAAATTTCCTCGATGATGCACGGCTAAGAAATGTAGAAAAGATACAAAATACTGGTTGTTTTTGGTGAGAAACGTGTGCAGCAAATCTCGCAGCATGTTAAATGAAGTTAATCAGTATTCTTGTATCGAATAATGCTATACATTCGATATACTCGAATTTTAAAAAAATCGACCTCAGAAGACGAAAAAGAAGACGCAGTGCTATCCTCGATGGATAGCAGGATTGGACTACGGGCTCTCATATTTTTGAATATTTGAATTTTTTGAACCGGCTCTAAAACTGATACTTAAGATTATTAATTTGTCGGTTTTTATTTAGACTTGAGTGTACTAATTAGGCGTTTAAGGCTTTTCATAAGAATAATTGACATATTCGATTCAAATCACCGTTCTCATCCTCGTCCGACCTCTCCGTTTTCTGTGCTGATCCATACAAGTATGTGAAAAAGAAGAGGGGATTTGTACTAGAGGAGACTCTCCAATACCAGGCCCAACAATACAAAACAGGATTAACGGAATAAAATATTTGGCTACGTGAGCGAAAAACAGGTAACATAAAATTTGTTAAAAATGGGTTGCTTTTGGATTGGAAGCAAAAAATTCATATACACAGATCTTTCAAAATGTGCCTGCATCCATTTTTCTGCTCCTGAGCCAGGTTTTCCATATCCTGTTCCTGAGCCAATTCTTCTTTACCGGATGAAGTGTTTTCTGGAATGCTGAGTCAGGCTTCGGAGCATTTTTTTGGAGCAAGCAGCTCCGAGCGGAACTCACGCATGTCTGTCAGGCACTTTAATAGCTCGCAAGTATCTCATTACTCAAGGGTTTTTCTCGAGCTCTGCAGGTGCATAGTACGCTGTGCAGCCGCCGCACGCGTTTCACATACATCTATGCAACGAAAAGCGATTTCCTGATGCACGCATTGACGAGAAACATTGATTGCGAGAGGCCATTTCCGCTGTCAACAGCGTAGCTGTCAATTTATAGCTGGCCAGCTCCGTGGAAGCCATTGCTCTCACTTCTGGATTCATTTAGTTTCATTATTTCACACATTGACCAGAACAAAATGTTCAGAATAGAGGAATCCAATTCACCTCAACGCTGAATCCAATTTCAAAGCCATTTCGGACAGCCATCCATCCAATTTTGCTTCCGGATCAATGCTGCTGTGAGCGTGGCAGCTCCGTTACTCAGCAGGAGCTGGGCTTTTTCTCGGCACTACGATTCCCTTCCTCTTTTTGACACTGACGCGCTGCGCATAGCCCATCAGACTAGCTCACCGGGCCGCTGACGGCTTCCTGGCTTTAAATACTCGCGGGACGGCTTGGTTCACTCATAATTTGAACGAGGATGTATGTATTATTGGATTACCATTAGGGGATATTTTAAGAAATGAAAATACTTTTTACGAGAAATGCCGAGCACTCCTAAACCAAAGTGATGAAATGTTTGGTCATCTACATATTTTCATAACGATATGTTTATTTATCTGTTTACTTATCTCGTTGCATTCTTCCGTGTACGGAAACGCTACAGTGAATAGAACAACGGAAAACATGTCGATGCCAAGAAAACGCAAAAAAAAAAACTTATCGGTGCTTGACTGAAGTAGGGGACCATCCAAATTATGCTTTTTTATGTTTTTGAAATTTGGTCCATAAGGTACTGCATTTCTCATCTTGAGCCAAGTATTTATTTCTCGGATCCTGTCCTGAATCCCACATCTAGTATGAACAAGACGGTTGAAAATTCAAGGACAACATTTAGGACGAGTGGTCATGGGTTCCTTGAAAGGAATGGAAATTTGAGCTTATTTATTTATATTATTTAATTCCTGTCATTTTTATCTTCTCGATTTTATCACCGTAGCTTTACAGTTCGTTTCATATAATTGGCTGCTGCGAGCGGTTATACGTAGGCGCCGCTACCGCGCGCGACTGTCTTTGCACAGCGTTTTTCTGGCGTTTTGCCAGAGCTCTCAGTTTCAACATGTGCATACAACGCACAACTGGACTATAGTGGAACAAGGTGATTGAAATGGGCAGGGAATTCGTCGTGTGTAACATTAAATCCCTCATATTTAATCTGACACCTAATTAATCCATGTCCTTTGATGTATTTCCTCCTCATTAATCCACTGAATGGAAAGCATCATGGGCTGCCATTTCCAAGCAATATTTATATCCTTAATAGCCTGGGGCAATATAATCTATTCGGTTGCTATGGGAGATGAAGATTATTCTTATTGCTCGCTTCCTTCCTGTGAAGGCCTCGCAGGCTTCAGCGCCAGTTTTCCCGCAAGCTAAAATTGAAGCGAAGCCATTTCTAGATGTCAGGATTCCATGATGCTTCTTTAAAGTTCTCACAATGCTAGAAGTATCCTATTAGCCTTCATTTAAATAGAACCTTTTGTGTAACTTCATATTTTCCAGTTATTTTTTGAATGATAATTTCCGAAATATTGCTAGCGATTTCTGTGCTCAAGAAGCAAGACGTTTTTATTTAGTTTGGCAGAAATATTAGCCAAATGTATTTATGACACGCTTCGAAACAAAAACCCATTTATTCATTTATTTATTACTTACAATTAGTTATTTAAAATCAGAGCAGAAAAGAAGGAAAGGAATATAAATTGTACGTTTCGGTCCTACCCTTAGATGGACTTCTGAGAAGAAGAAAATTAACATTGAGTTGAACTCTAAAAAAAGTATTTTGCCGTCCTTGGTAAGCGTAAGTAGCTCTCTCTCTCTCCCTCTTATTCTCTCCAATTGCTCTAGTCTGTCCAGCCGATATGAGTTCTTGCTCATCACTATGCTATTATATTTTCCAGAATATATGCACATTTCATTTTATATTCTCCTAGCGCCAGCAATTTTTTGCCTGAACATCAATGATTTATAGCCAATTGCTCCATTCCATGGATAATTGGGATTTCATGGATAATAATTGGGATTTCATGGATAATCAAAATCGGTGGCGGCTGTGCTGCAGCTTGTCTCCGAATCCAGAAATCTCAAATATCCCACCTACTCAGGACAGGTTGAGAGCCAATGACTCTGACACGTATTGTCTGTTAGCTCAGAGAGGGCCGGTGAAGTAACTTTGTCTGCAGTTACGACCGCATTGATTCCATCGATGGGAGGACGGCGAAAAATGGGTCTGGAAGGAGACTTCACTTAATGGCAAGAGGGAAAAATCAAAATGGAATGAATCGCACCACATATCAAAAAAAGTGTAAAGATTAGATCAGTGGGCTGACACCGTGTCGTAATTGCAGACACAGTAACAGCACCAGCCCTCTCTGGGCTTCCAGACATATTTGTGCTCGTGTTTTTGTACGAGCGAAACCTACGAGCTAAGCATAATCCAGTAACCCAAGAGTGTTTGGATCTGGAATTTGTACAATGTGCAGGATCTTTGGAATTATTTGGTGGATTCATTACGATACGACCAACACCACCTCCATGACCGTGCGCTTATATAAGCAAGGTATTGGTCCGGCTATATTACTTTATTACCTTGGTAGTCGCGGGGTTAGTGGGGGGGGAAGTGGGTTGGGGGTATGACGAAATTATTTCATGATCGATAACTTTTTTTCAGTGTTAAACCGGATAAATTGGCCATGAAGAATGAAATTTTTGTAGCAGAAACACAGCTTGAACTGCACTATTCGTCAAATTCAAAGCACCACTCCTTTCTCCCCCCCCCCCCCCATTTGCTCTCCCAGTTCCCACACGGACTGCAGGAATCCCATAAAATGAGTGGGTAAAATAACGGTATTGTAGCTTCACTTTGTGATTCCAATGAGCCTTATCTTGGAAAATAGCCATAATTTCCCCAGAACCTTGTCATACCAAGCATTCAACTCACTCTCGTATACAATTTTCCTTTTTAGAGCTTCAAAACCCATGAAGCTAGAGTTTCTCACTTGAAGGATCTTTTTCACATGTTTGTATCCTCCCATTCAGGCACAGGGACAAATGAGCCACTCAAACGACACGACTATTCAGGACGTTATCGCTAAAACATAAATCCTTGGGGGCTCGTTTTTCATAAGGATCCAAATGTCAATGGTTGTTTGCCGGCTGGCAGCGCGCACAGCTTACTCGCGTTCCGCTGGCATGGAGAGGTTAATGGGGTGGAAAATCCGTTGTGTTTTCCAATAACAACAAAGCAGAGACCAAATTGGTGGGGGAAGGGGTGTAAAATCACAAAGTTGTGTGGGATTGGGGATTCTTACTCGGGAATGGAAGCTCAGCAGAACGATTTAAACAATATAAAAATTGCTGAGAAAAGCAGTTCCTGGGAAAAATTGTTGCCACTCCTGCCATGTTGCTTCATTTTGTTAACCTATCTAAGGGAAATGGCTTCGGTCAAAGATTACCCAAGGATGATCTCTTACTTCGATCTGTTTTCCAAAAAAAAATCATAAGGCATTTCGCCTTTTCCACCACACCAGGTTTGGCCATGGTTATTTCTGTTTTCCGAAAAAAAATCACAAGGCATTTCGCCTTTTCCACCGCACTAGATTTGGCTACGGTTATTTCCGGACACTATTGACATTTTGCTATGTTTGCTGATGTATGGTCATTTGTTGTTTGCCTATAACAATTCGGGAAATAGCTCTGTACGATTTCATGCCTCAATGAGGTGTAGTGGGTTGTTTTTATCGGGGCGCTACGCAATGACCGAAATAATTGCTTGCTGATCCGGAAATACAATAGCAAATTCTGGGCATGCTTGCATTTTGGAAAATAAGTGCCAGAAATCATATTTCAATCCAGGGACGGTCAAAAAAACATGCAATGGTTGAAGCTTTGTTCACTGTATGTCACATAGTGACGATGGGGCGCAGATTAAGCAAAAACCCCGTTTTTCCCACGGCAAGTATAAATTAGCTGTTAATTGAAGGAATTACAGTTTGTCATTTTATGCGTTTTCTACGGATCATGGTTAAAGTTCAACCTTATTACCACTTGACTACTTTGACCGTATCCATACTGGACTCCAATGATGTGGACCCACTCATCGCGCCGCATCATCTGCGCCTTGGTACTCTGACTGTCTGCGTATCCGCACATTTCATTGGTATCACAGTTATTCATAGGCCTGATGCGGGCACGGCCGCGGCCAGCCACCTTTGGCCGGCCAGATTTGGCCACCGAAATGTATACTGTAGACATGGTTTCTCTCAAATTCTGAAAATAGGGGTTATTCGGTGCGTTGAACACAAATATCGTATTCATTTTGTACCAGAACCTCGCTATGGGGAAATTACGGCAGGTGGTGGAAAACGTAGTTAATTCCAGCGCCATGTAGCTAGCCTTTAATGGCCACGAAAGCGACCACATTGGGTCCACTTTTGAAAGGCAGCCAAATGTACCAGAATCTTCAGGGAAAAATTTGTTGGCTGAAACCTCGCATGGAGGGGTTATTTTAGGTGCTGTGCACTAAAATCGCATCAGTTTCTGATAATAACCCCATTTTAGTAGGATTACGGTAAGTGTACGGTAGGTATGGCATTTTACAGAACTTTCTGAAATTGCGCATAGACAGTCACTTGAGGTGCTGAACACGACTATCAATGCCATCTTGTATGATGTTGCCGCTTTCCTGCTGGAATCAGCATATTCTTCCAAATTCTGGTTGACCAAAGGTGGCTGGCCGCGGCCATGCAGGCATCAGGCCTCTGGTTGATGGTCATCGTCATGCAAACGAAGTTAACGACTCAAAATATGTAGGTTTTCCTTGTGAGCGTTGACTTGTAGAGCTACTGTTTTATTAAGAAGAAATAGCACTAAATTAAAAGATTTCTGGAGTTGAAAGGGGACTTGAAGCATTTCCGCTTCTTTCTCGTCATTTTCTAAGGATAGAGCCCAGGAACTGGGCTGGAATTTATCAGTGAGTTCACTAGCGGCAAACTTGGTGATGATCACCATTGTACTCATTACCTACTCATCATCAAGAATCATACCATCACTGACTAAAATGCAGGCTTTGGTAACAGATAATATAATAGATGGTCAGCAAAACCAATCATTATTCTCTCAATAAATTGATGAATCGTTCCTTGAGAGTTATAGCCACCTTAGCTTACACTTCCAGTGGGTTCAGAGTCACCGCTTTTTGAGTGATGGAGAACAGCCGTTTTCATATCTCATTGGGAACTTTTCGCCACTCTATCCCAAACCCGAAACTGACGAGGACCCATGCAATGAATATGCAGCTGTACTAGCTGTACTAAGAAGCCGGCTTAATCTTCAAAGTGGGCAATTTGCTAGTTTGATTGGTCCGCAAGGAGTATGGAATACCACAAAACATTCCATGCGAATATATCATACTGGTTTATGGACTCAGAGCCCTTTTTTCATCGCATACAGGAGCCGACTGGGATTGGTAGAGGTCCAGGTTTTCCGTGTTTTTAGACACAGATCGTTATTTAGTTATTTTCGCCGAATTTATGGCTCTGTGACAAGAACGAGTGATTGAACATTATGAACTTTAAGTAGGTATTTTTGATATACAAGTGAATATTACGCACCTACCAGTCATACGCTTGCGGAATATTTTATGTATTAAATAGGAACCTAAGGAAATGAACCCTCGACTTTTTTCTTTCCAGCAAGGTGATTTCGGAAAGGGTTTTTTTTTTCGAATTTTTCATCAGTTCATGGTCCTCGTAGATCCGTTCTTTTGCTATTCCCGTTAAAGTCCCTCTCGAGGACAAGTGTATTAGCACTTTATTCATTTTAATTAACATTCACGAAAACGAATTCTCTCCATAACTTCCGAATTACAATCACACAATGTTTTCGTCTACCAATAGCTCGCCTATCATGCTTCACAGCAGACTCACCATGTCGTTCGGCTGTGGACGATCCATCATTCACCATTGATTCGCCGACATCAAATTATGTGATGTTCATTGGGTCTGGATGAAACTATCATATTGCACGCCTCGCTCACTCTTAGCTGTGTTCTTCCTGAAGACTCCAGTACTTTCCGGAAAGTATATGTTTCTCCCCTTCACCCTGTCTTCTCAGGATTCTTGGATTTCTGCATTTTTTTCATTCTATTCTTGTTATGGTCTCATTTTTTCGAGTGAAATGATACATGAACTAGTACAATTATTTTCGATCACACTGAACCGCCTGTCAGCGGGCTCCCCCACATGCTGTAAGGCATCATTGCACCTATAACCTCGAAATAGAAACTCATTTTTTCCCCGAAGGTTCTGCAAAGTAACGAAGCTATGTTTAAGTCTTCCCCTTTTTTTTGGAGTACTAAAATATTTGCAGCTGCAAGTGCAACCAGTAATCTATAGCAATACGTAGTAGCAATAATAAATAGCAATAAGTATAATGCAGAAAGTAGCATATAGCAATAAGTACTAAGTCTATCACATGCTCAGTGAAAATACACCGCTCAAGATCTGCTCACACGCGTATTCCTCATGACATTCTGATTGTCTGCGCATCCACACATTCACTAATATAATCGTTCTCATTCTTGTCCCATCTTATGAGGTATGGTGCGTTCCACCACCGACAATAGTTGGGAAGACAGCAGAGAGATTAAGAACGAGGGAAAGTGTGCAGCAGTTGGAGAGGAATGAGAGAAAAGCAGGCTGTCCGCACGGTTACTCAACTATCGTCGCGGTTGGAACGGACTATAATGCGCCGTCCGGAGCCTTGGTCAAAATTCTCTACAGATTTATTTTAACTGCTAAATTTATGTGGTGTTTTCGGGAAATCTTTTTTTGGAAATTTTGTTTTAAAACTGATTTTTACTAGCTTTTTTGATGAGATCCCTGGGGTGGTGGAAGCTGCAATTGTAAGAGCAAATTGAACTTCCCTTTCCAGTTGTGTAGGCGCAGCAGATCTCAGCCCATGGTTGTGTCCCAGAAGAATGACAGTTGTCACACTATGCCTTCTCTCTCATTTATTCCTCTTTTTCCTCAAATTTTGTCATGAAAAGATTGACAGAAACAGAGAATGTCGTCCTCAGAACGTCCAACATTTCAGCTGTTCCGCGACTTGATAAAACGCAGCTGCTGCTCGAATTCGGCTCGAAAACAACGTGCGGAGAAAATCCGAAAGGTAAGACGCAACAGCAGCCACAACAGCCACAGCCAGCCGGCCAGCCAGAGCTTTTGTTCTGGCTGACTGGCTGTCTCCCAGTAAACATTACACCTGTGAGATCGAGTCTTCAAAGTCTGCTGTCTGTCCCTGATTATTTCCTCCTCTAGGCGGAAGCCCGAGTGATTGCCACACGAGCGCTCGCTGAGAAGCCGAACTCGTTTCTGCTCGGTCAAGTGATGGTGATGAGCAATTTGGCCTCAAATAAGGTACGCCTTCTTTACTTCTTCCATTTTTTTCATGAGCTTCAATGTGAGAAAAGGAACTTAATTTCTAGAGAATATACAGGAGGGTATTGGAGAATACCTGTTTCCTTACTGTTTCCCTAGTTTTATGGACTCCTAAGTTTTTCTTGTCATTGAAAATGTTGGCTTTATACTCAAAATATTCACGATCGGATGAAAATCGAATAATTCAGATAATCTGTGTGAGAATTTAAGAAACCGTTCAACGATTTGAATATTAGAGGAAGATCAAAGCCCATCAGGTCATCATTCCTTCCTTCAGACCCATATTTCACAGCTCTGCTCAAAAATGCGAGTTTTTCACCTGTTCAGATTTGAAGACTTGAACTCGAATATGTATGCGGATAGGTTACTCGGTCCTATCAATAACAGTCTCATGAATGGAAAACACATCCGTGTAATCTAAGAGACTATAACTCTTGATCAAGTTTCTTTGATAATTATTGCAACACCAGCAGTAGAAAAACAGAGTTTAGAAAATCTGGCTTTCTTTGTACAATTATTTATTAGTTATACGGTACCGAGAGACGCTGTCATTCTCGAAAGTTATGATGGTGAAAATGTTGTACTTATCAGTCTCTTATCAGTCTTTACAATGTGTGCTTATTTTATCATCTTTCATTATAGCACATGGTAGTCTTCATTTTGTTTTAAACACAGTGCAAAGATCTTCATCAGAAATTTGTTCTTCGAACAGAAACAGACTAGCATATTCATAGTACGCTCAGTGTCTCACCTAAATGTGAGAGGTTCTCCTCCTCTCCATTTCTGGGCAGAAATATAATGATTACATGGCTATTCAAAAACGAAAATCTCTCTGTCAAAGGACACATCACATGACCTTGATATAATGCGATAATCCCTCTAATCTTTTTACAGTAATCTACGGGCTTCCGAGAATCACACAAAGGCCGACTGCTTGTTACATTTTGTCAAGATCACAATTTATTTTTTCTCATTGTCATTTGGAACTTCATCTTCTTCATCTCGTGGGAAGATCCACCAAGAATTAGCTCTGTGATTTCCGCTTTCGAGAAAAAAAAGGAAGAAAGTACACAGACCTCTTTTGGATTAACACCTGGGTTTCATTAGGCCTAAAAAGTGACAGCCTTATTATCGCAGATACATACGTATAAGGATTGAGTTCCACTTGCAGTACTGTAAAATAATGCTGAGCTAGTCACTCATGCATTATTTGTTTGTCCAGCTACTTGTCATTTTATCTCTGCTATCATTCTACTTCTATCAATATCTAAAAAAGCAAAATTTGCTCTGAATTATTTCTTGTGACTTTATGGATAGTCTGATATATGAAACTTTGGAAGAAATTTATCTCTGTGGTTTTGTTCCATGACATGATGAATCCACACATTATGTAATAAAATAGGTTTTTAGCCTTTTTTATGAGAAAGGAACTTACTAGTTCCAAACCGCTTTTCATTTACACAAAATGTGCATGATACACACAAGAAGTAGATGGATTACTTGCTGGAGCTATCATTCAATCCTCGACTTTTTCTCTTACAATGTGCGCTATTCCTGCCGTGAATGAGGGAACTGTGGTGTGGCTAACTCATCGCCTCAAATATTCACACCTTAGCTGCTAACTCAATTTTTATACGTTTCCTCCACTGCCGATTGAACAATGTACACATTACAATTAAAGTGTGAAGTATTAGAATTGAAGTATAAAGTGGTCGGTGTTAATCAATCCCTGTTCGTGGGATGCGCCACTCATTCGACTTCATGTGAGCATCGTAGAGGCGTTGTATGCGTATGTGCCCTGTACAGTGACTTACTGGGGGGGGGGACATCCGATGTACTAAGTCAGTGCTTCATCTTCCCAGATTCCTCTGCTACCACTTTACCGATCCCGGAGGGATGGAAGACTTGGTTCGACTCGGGCGGGATCGAACCATCATTCGTGCCTTTTACCAATGCTCTACACTCGCCAATTACATTAGAATATGTATTAGAAATTCGCATGGATATTCGATCCCGAAAAATTCCCTGAAACCCACATGTTCATAGAAGATAGAGCACACCACTTTTGAAATGTCGAGACTATGATTCTGCATGAGACCCTTCGAAATGTATACTCTTTATCAACAGTATGAATATGCATTGCTGTTTGTTAAATGAATCATGCATTGGATGGCGCGAAGAGACACCAGAAAAGCTGCTTGAACTTCACTAGTTACTTCATTCTAAGATGCGTAATCTATGAGGAGTTGTTTGCGGTTACCCGAAGAAGGGGTCGGTCAGCACCAGTAGCAAAAGAATTCTCTCTTGAAATCTCAATCTTAGCAGTTGCCTCTAGTTGCTTTATCGTTCTCAATTTCCCAACACGCAGACATATGTAAAGGCCACAGCATTTACCTCTAAGGTAAAACCCTCGTTTTTCTACTCCTTTTCAGTGACCGAGTCGTTGAGTGCCTTCCGTTAGCAGCAATTTGTGCAAAACGCGAAATGATCGCTCAAATCTGCTTCATCCCATTTACTGTGGCGAAAACGAATTTCTGTGTAGATGGAAGAAACTGCTGAAAAACTCACTCAATTCGAATTCCATCAGAATCTAATCAAAGTTCTTCTTAGGTCGGCTCTTCTGGTTCGATGCGATTAGATCTGGCGGAGCAGAGCGACGAGCCGCTCGTCAAGCCGGGCCCATCGAGCGCATAGCTTCCAGAAAACGCATGGAAAAGATTTAAGGATGTTTCGATAGAATCCGAGCATTACACGCTACGAATCTGCTACCTATCACTTAACGTAATCACCCAACGCCCAACCCTCGACTTGTCACTTCGGCTTTATCACATTACGACCATTCTCTTATTGTGCACATCGCAAAGTCAACCGGAAGTTCAGTCTCGACAAATTTGCAGCGCCGCTCTTCGCGCGTTTCGTCACCGTTTTTCCTTCTCTAATGCCTGCCGTTTTCCACTTTTCTCTTTTTTTTTTCTATCAACCAGAGATTGCTACTTCCAGTTGATGTACGTTCACTTATCATTGCTCTGCTCAACGTTCGTTCAAATTCACACGTGTGTTTATTTTGTATAAATAAACCCAGCATTTCATTCTTTGTGTATATTGAAAAATAAATTTTTCCTCTGAAAATGTTCGGCAATATGGGATCTGATCCGGCTATTGAACGCAGAGGGATCTTCTTCAAGACAAACGGAAAAAGAGTGCATGTTCCGCTTGAGAAGCAGCTGTTCAGTCAAACTTCAGCTTGACGTTCACGTGTCAACAGGAGCAAAGCTTGGATAACAAGTTGCCGGTCTAACAATCGGAATTTCGAAGAAGTTTCCGGGAGATTACGGTGATTACAGTTAGGGACTGAGAGAGGTTGTAGTGGATTCTGAGCCAACCAATTGAATAGATACGAGTATCAACATATGTATAGGTGCAGACGCTCTCCAGATCCTTCGAGCAGAGCATACCATGTATGTGCTTCGCCCTGAGTTGGTATCAAAATGTGTACATCTATTGCGCCGGGCTGTTTTGCCGAGAACTAGCTGTGTATGGGTCATTGCGAGCGGCGAGCTGACGGCTCTTGAAGTCTAGAACGAAAAGTCTCTTGAAGTTGCGTCGCTGTTACGAAGCAAGATCATTGTATTATCATCTATTCATTTCTAAACATGCACTCTCCGCGGCCCGGTGCGCCGCACCGTCTCCGTCGAACGGACGAGGAAACTCCCGACATCCACAGCGTTCTGCTGCGCCGCGTACGTGAGGTGCGATCGTGATTGACGTTAGCTGTATGTGACTGGTTTCGCAAAAAAAAAACACTAGGATTATGCAACTTACGGAATCTAAATAGCATATCCTTGTAGATAGACGGTAAATTTAGGGTATGCCGCCTCACTCCGTAGAAACCCCTCTCTGAAGCGGAATTTCCGTATCCTAGAAAAAGAAATGGAATGCGATGTGTACGTTTAACTTGTTCAACTGGAGAAGAACTTCCCATGAGAATAAATAAAGAGAAAAGAGGACAGCTGAAAAATTCAGGAGCAAAGTCTGCAATAAAGCTCTAATTACATATTAGGGCAGAAGAGTGGAAGAAGATCAAAGATTTCTAGGTAAATATGTAAATACAAAAACAAATTCTCTATTGCTCTTGAACGAGAAACAAAAAACTTCATGGTAAGCCTAAAATGAACAACAAACAACTAAGGAACAGATGAGAAGAGAACGAAGACATCAACGGAAACAACAGAAAACAACAAGCACAACAATAATAAGAACAAAAGCAATAATTATAACTACAACTATAATTTGCAAAAACAAACGAAGAACAAGCTGTGTGGAGTGATTCGTTGCTCCAACGCTAGAGCACAGTGGGTCCTGGTACGCGAGGCGCTAAAGGTGCAAAAAGGCTGAGATTTTTGAGTTGTGCACCGATTTCTCATATGATTATTATTATGATGATATGACGAAGATGATGATTCCATTCCAATCATCAACAATATTAAATTAAAATAAAGTCAACAAAGAAAGTGAGCGATGTATGGAAACTCGACTAACCAGAGGACTAGAACTTAAAAAAATACCTTAAGGGATCCCGGAAAATAGTTAAGCAGTCATCCTCCTGTACTCCGTCCGAATTTTTGTGGTTGCTCTACTGAAAGCTGTACGATGAAGAGCAGGCAGTGTCAGCTGACTTCTACACATGTTCGCTTCAAGCAGTTGCCATTTTCATCCAAAAAAAAACGAAGAACAGTGGGACTTACTTACCTTTTCAGACAGCGCTTTGCTTTCAAGACTCATCAACAATATTAAATTAGCCACAGGAGCTAGCTTGGATCACAGAAAAATTTATGGAATAAAAGAAATCAAATGAATTGAAGCTTTCCTTTCTAGTCAACATGTTGATAAAGGGCTAGATTGACAATATCAAGGAATTTTCGAAGGATCTATCTACTTTTTTACTGAAGGATGGTTGAAACTGACAGATATTCAGAGCTTCTGGAAACGGAAAGCGCAAACTTTAGCATTTCAAAGCCAACAGTCGATTTTGTCTTGGTTCATAAGTGGACAAGAGAAGAGCGTGTCCTGAAGTTGTACGCAGTACAAGCCCAATTACAAACTATAAGCATAATCTGAAACAATTAATGGAACTGAATAAATCAAGTAAGATACACGAATTCATTTGCTTAAAACCATTCCTCTTTCTTTAAACCAGTAGAAAGATGCGCAGCTGCTTACGTTGGGTTATTTTCTGTTGCTTATCAGTGGTTCATGCTTTATGCCAACTTATTCCGTGGGATGCGAGAGTGTTCAATTTAGTTCTGGCTAGTGAGTTCTGGCTACCGAAGAGCGTTCGGAGACAAGCTCCCCCGACTATGAATGAATCATATGCCATCCTGCACAAAAATTGTCTGTATCGAACCGTTATTCAAATTTGTTTTTTGTTCTCCTCATTAGTAGCTCATTGGTTTTACAGTACCCATTGATATTTCGACTACCATCAACGGAAGGTGGGAATCAGAAACGTTGGCGGACCTACTAAAAACCTACTAAACTGGTATCCGGAGTCAATCTTATATGCCCTGTGAGGATAAATACAGGGTTGGCATATCACTCACTACGATTCTGAACTGAGTAGCCCATACCATCCCCCTTCATCACCTTTAAGATACGTAGCCGCTTCGTTTCACCAACATTTCCGTCATACTGTCCTTTGCTCTGCTAGATTAACTAGTAACCGATAGCACAATCGAATAATAAATGAACCCACTGAACTAAAAACACACCAAACTAATAATCTCACCGACTCTGACCACTGTTCCAGCTCTACGTGGATAACCTTAGTAGACTCATAACTCAGTATATAATGAACTCAATCGACTAGACAATGAATGCGCTCTATTAGAACCTAGAGGCACATACGTAGTTATCTTCGTTGTTGCCATGTCCATCAGTTCTCACTTCTACTGTTCTCAGTTGTATCCCCTCACTACTCCACTATGATGCCTACACACCTGGTTCAACAAAAACTCAAGTTTTGCACAGCTCAAGCTCAAGCTGGTTTATATCCTACGCTATAAAAACGCAATTGCCTAGAATGTCATATATTAGCCAGCATTTAAAAATAAAGCGGAGCAGGAAACAGATATGATGTTTCCAAAGAAATACAGTTGCCTACCAATTAGTTGGTTGTTTTCATTCTGACTCCGCTTGAAGCAAGAATGAGAATATATCGAACTAAATACATGAAATTAGAAAATTTGCCGAACAACATTTCCCACATTTGCAAGTGGGAATCGACAGCGACCAGGCAAAGCCCCTAAAAAATTGGATTTTTGCTGGTCCTAAGAAGGACAATATCGAGCGAAGAGGAAAAAGTCTTGTGAGAAAACGGCTTTTAGTAATTTGAGCGGCTCAATAAGGGCGATCGAGGAAGAAAAGGTTCGATTGGAGCATATCATTTACAGGTTCCCACTATCCAGAGGATGCGAAGGACTGCTGTGCTGTCGAAGCTGCACGGATTGACCTGAAACCTTCGGTGATAATTTTTCTATTCAAACACATAACTTTCTGCTGCCTTTGCTACACTTCCACATATAATCCTGTGCTATTATCACACCCTAACATGTCCCATATCACCTTCTTTTAACAGAGATATAGCTCTATGAAGCTAAGCTTTTTTATACACTACGATGCGCCAACGTACGAGCGAGGTTTCATTTGCGACGCCGCTCTTCATTCAGAACAGTCTTATCTCCAAGCTTCGTTTTTGTTTCGAAAATGTTCTTATTTTTGCGGTTCCGCTTTCTCGATGTTGTTTTTCAGCTTCTCTCCTTTCAAGGCCTCGTTAATCTTTGGAATACTCGTTTCTTCTTCAATAGTGTCATGCAATGTATCATGAATATTTTCACGTTTTTTTTTCATGTATGTTTGAAACGATGGAAATAGTAGCTGAGCTGAGATGAGTACCCTTCTTCTCAGGTACTATTTCCATCGCTTCAGAAGAGTCACATCCTTGACCAACTGTCACCCAGGCCATCAGTGAGCACAGTCGCCGGCGACGGCGACGCATGGTGGTGTTCTTCTCGAGGAGCATGGTGACTACCTTCTCAGGCCAGCTTTTCGGTTTTTAGGGATCCCAAGCCTAATTGCGAAACGCTCAGGCTTCCTTTAGGCTCGCTTCGCTCGCCTTGCGTTTGTGGGATATGCTCCACACTATTAGACGGCGCCACACCACTCTTGCAGCTGTGTATAAGACTAGTGACATTTTCCCCATTACTATCAGTAATAGATGCGTGCGATTGGGGCGCAACTAACCCACGCATCTACAACAAACTGCTGTTTACGGTTTTTGCTTTTTCTGGGCGGATTTCTGTGAAAAACGAGTTAATTTGGGAATTTCCCAATATCTCAGTATCCAGGGGGGACTTCGTAAAATTTGTGTTTTCAAAGGGGGCTTCGTTTTTGTTCCGACCCTACGAAAGGCTCTTGCTGTGGCCTGACAGCGCCCCCTTTGAGTTGCTTTATCACATATATGACATATTCGAATTAAGCTCTTCTGAAATGCTAAATCATATTCCTCGATTACTGCACAGAAATTTCTGCATAGTTGTGATGCATATCTCAATATTTGACTTTATGAAAGGAAGTGTCTTGAATATCCTTAGCAAATTCGATGCTGAAGACCTCTGATTGCTTCACCACTCTTTCACCAAAAAAACTTGCCGAGACCACACAATGCCTAATCTTGCGATCCATACACTTTTAAGGTTGTTGAATACACCGTAACAAAAACGACTATGATCATCCGTACGAGTGACCGTTGAAGAATACGGTGAACAAAAAGTTTAAGAGTTCCATTTTTTTTACTGAAAATGAAAGAAAAAAGTAGTAATTATGGCTAGTGTAGTCATAGTGGATTCATTGCAAAACCCTGTTTTATTTCACAGGTCTCAAAATGAAGCTTCAAAAAAATCCAAACTCAAAATTAACCAGTTCATAAATATTGACTGGGTCGTGCCCTAAAAAACCGATGTTATCCGACCACTCAGATCTCGCTCACAAACTGCAGTTTGCACATCGGTGTACACAAATTGGCAACATGAAGATGCAACAAGCCTGAAATTTTCTGAACAAAATCTACCTTCTTGGCCGCATTGCTGTGCTTATCGGGGTGAGCAACATTTTCAAGCAAAAACAATGAACTTGTAGCTAGTGCCATGATAGCTCACAAGATCACAGAAATTTCATTCGATTGACTGCCACCTCAGGAACGTTCGGGCATGAGTGCCACTCCAAGAATGGGGGCTATGAAGAAACCCAAATGGGCGTATGTGTCTTTAATGAGTGAAGAAGCCTTGTCGTTGTGATAGCAGAACCATCAATGTATGCACTTTGCCTGCAATGTTGCCAGAAATCTCTTGGTCATACCTACTCAGTGTGAGCCGATGCGGCACTAATTGCAGGTGTACAGGATGCAGCTGTCGCTTATGTTGCTGTTGTGGTTAGGCACGGCGTGCTGACATCGCGAGAGACTCGTGGCTCCGGATACACCTTTCTTCTCCTTCTACTTCCATTATGAGCTTCTCCCCGCCACACCGGCATGCATTAGAATCAGTTGCAACAACAGTGCATCCAAGCAGAGTCTTCCATAATATCTCACAGCTAAATTTCTTTCGATTCTGCAGATATGCGTTTTATAAGGGAGTGAGGCTTCAACGATCTCATCTCTTAACGGAAGGGTTGCTGTGCCTTCATTATCACTTTCTCTTACAGCTGCTGGCTGGACAAACCAGGTTTGAGCGTGCGAGACGGCTGAAGAAAAACGACAAAAACTATCCTATTCCACGACATGACACGACCTACATGGCAGTTCTCCTGCGTATGATAATTTGATAAATTCTGGTTACTATTCCATATTGGTATGGTGGAATAACTAACTTAATTCGACCTTACATTCTGACGAAATCATCTTCTTCATGGGTCTGGAAGTGACCCTAGTGCTTTTCATTTGTGCACTATGGGGTAATTTATACTAGCTGTGTGCGTCACCGCACGCACGCATTTGCGAAAGATCTTCATTGAAGACCTGACAACGCATCATGCACATCCCTAATGAAAAGAACGTACGGCCGCTGCAAGCTCATAAACGCGTGCTCCTGAGCTGCGTCGGCGATGCGGCAGGCCTATCCTTCATCATATAGATGTACGCGCATCAAACGCACGCATCTAGTATAATTAGCCCTTACACAATAAATTTTTGTTTCCATTCCCCTTCGCCAGATATCGACGTTGCTTAAAGCAACGTACTGTGGGAACACCCAAGATCGAGGTCAGACCCTCCGGACGTTCCATTCTCTGTGGAATCGTTGGCATTGCTTCGCGATCGTTGCAGCAGAGGAGTGGTTGGTACTCAACGCTTGGATCTTATCTGATTTACAGTCAAGAGCTTACACGAGGACAAAACAGGAAGAAAGTATTTAGCCAGTTAATGATGAACACTCATTTCTGTAGTTCGCACCTGAACTTCTGGTAAAGATATAGGCTGCTTCCAGCGCCTTCGTTGCCGAAATGTCTTCAGCGCACACCAGTATCCTGCACTCAATATCAAATTAGTTATCCCCGTGCGCTTCAATATTATGGCGTGCCAGCGATGACGTCAAATTTCCTCGTTCCTTGGTGGTCATATGTTCCCTGGGGCTGCTCAGGGTCCTCCCGTTTCACTCATGCATGTAGAGGTCGTAGCACGTTAACCACTCCAATTGATATATGAGTCCCACTTAACCACAACTAGCTGTATTTCCATGCTGGCAAACAACACATTGCTCCGCTGTACACTATTTAACAAGGAGACCTATTTCAAACGAGTCGCCTCTTGATGTTGTCGTTAGGAATGTTCACCAAGAAAACATCATCCTGCAGCAGAGCATAGATTATGCATTGCTGAAAGGTCTCTGTGAGTTTGTATTACGAAGTGGTAAGCAAGAGGAAGATTACTGCTCCGGGAGCTTGACCGTGAATATCAGCGCGTACTGTGGAGTGGAGTAGTCATTCCCTCTTCACTCGCACAGCTCATCTTCTCCTGCGCCCGATTTTGGGATTTATCTGAACATATTACCCAAAAAGCGCATTCAACAGCAACGGAGTGACCAGACCTCGCGTGGACGAGGAGCTTCCCTTCCAGTTCCATTTCACGCCCGTGGTAATACTGTCCGATAATCTTATCTGAGTGTTGAGAGCGGAGAGTCATCCTTCACGCGAAGTTTCTCGTGTGAATATTTGTTGCGAGCATCAGTTCAGAATTTTGAGATTTTTATTCATTTCTGACTATGACGATGTTGAACAGCAGTCATCAACATAGCGCCACTACATAATTGTAAGTGAGTAAGTTAAGGTTCTTCAACTCTATACATTAGAAAAGCCTCGAAGACACGGGCGAGCTTCTGGTCCATACCAATTCCTCGATTCTGAAAAAGGTTTTTTCTATACCAGAATATGTAGCATTTCACACATTTGCTAATGAGGATCAGTACAAGCGCTCTACTCTGTCCACATGTGTTTTTATCTCGAGCGCATTTGTCTAACAGCTCTGATAGGTGCTGCAGTACTTTTCGTTTTGCACGCTCGTATATAGTACAGTGATGCGACCTCGAACGACTCCACGAAGCTTTTGTAAAACTGTGCGTAGAGCTATTGAAGAAAGTGTTCCGCATTAGACAAATGCGACAGTTTTTGGCGAGTCATAGGCCTACAGCTTTGCTGGCAAACCAGGAGATCCGACCGGTGGGGCCCCCTCCGCAGCTAATTATAGACAGTATTTTGTACGTCTTTGCTGGGATGGAATGCATATCTTGCGAAGAGAGTTTGTGGGTCTTCACCAAAGTATTTAAGACTGGACGAATGGAATTGTCCAGTTTATGTAGGTCTGCTGACAAACCGTTCATCTAGTCCTGCAGACTTTGCAAAGCTAATTCGCGTATTGTTCAATCTCCTACATTGGGTGAGGAAGTCTTTTTATTTTGCACGCCAGTGAATGATGGTATCCAAGAAATGTAGTTCTGCAATATTTCAGTTAACGGTTTCTCCGCCTTCATCAGTTATGGACACACAAGAAGAGATATCCTCTATCAAATTGCATACTTTCTTGGATGGACTGGTGGAACAAAAAATCGGAAGTGGACCTTCTCTTACTACACGGGCTCTGAAACTTATACTAAGCTGGCTATTCCAGACGTGAACCTGATATAAATGAATAATGAAGTAACGATATTTACGAAACTGAATGGAGCAAACACTGTCTGTAAGGAAATTGACTATTACAGTGCATTCTTTCCTATGACGTCCACCTTTAATGCATGTACATAATTCTCGAGCTCAAGGATAGTTTACTTCCTCATTGATCCTCTCATTGATGACTTTAACAGCATCGCTCTTAACCTCATCGTTTTCTATCCATTTTTTCTGCCATGAGGCCATAACCAATATTTTCTAGAACTAAGGATGGAACTCCATAAATCACTGAAAAAGCAAATTAAACATGAGGGTATAGGGCTTTGCGTCTGTTCGTCACGAATATCTAGATTCAACTTTAGTATCCCCGGAACAGTACAAATGCACGCCTAATTCCATCTGAAATGTAGTGGTAAATGTTGAGAGAAACTTCATTGTATTGCTTCCTAGTTGTTCGCCTTTTGGTTTTCTGAAGCGTTGTTTTTTTTCTGACGAGTTGTTATCTCTAGCATCTCATCTTCTATTACCAGATTCGCAGAAAGAATATCACTTCCTGGTGAAGAAAACAGCGTTCACATGCTACGGAATTATTTTTGGGCGAGCTTAAGAGGGCAGAGCAGCAAGAAAAACAATTTTAATTGAACATTAAATGCTAGACAGCATCGTTTCTGATCAGCATAAAGTAGACTCACTGTCGAGCGGGACGGAGGGAGGGTGGGTGTAAGCCCTGACGAAGTCGATCAGTTCAGTCGCTTTGGAGAGGGGTCTATATAAAGTTCTAATGTTCCTCCAGATTTCACTAAGGGTAGTCGTAGATAAGATGAATTTTTCGAAAATCAGTAGCTTTTTGTATACGGGAGGACAAGATGTTCTTCACGAGCATTCGTTCGCCACTGGACAGAGGCTTGTTAATGGCATGGAAATTGTCCTCGACAGTTCGATCATTTGCACGCCATAAAGGCAGAGAGACAACATATACGTGCGCTCATTTTCCAGTACTTCGTGGAAGAATTCTTGGTCATCCAAGCTCGGAGAGGAATCAAAGAGTTACCACGAGGCCCCAGCATGAGGTCTCCCCCGTTACAAAATCAAAACAGAGCCACTTTCGAAAACCTACATTCCTCTTCGAATATGAAAACGAAAGAAACCACTTTGGAAATCGAAATCCGACAAAACAAGTCGTGCTGGGGCGCGAATTCATTGTACAAACTATTACATAATCTACGGAACGCACGTAGAAAGCACAGCATACTGAAGATCACCAAAAAGGCTTCGTTACAGGGTTTGGTATAGGTTTTACCATATTAAGACAACACTAAAAATACAATATAAACTCAAAGAGAAATCCCTTAAATCCGGACAGGAATAAAGTATTAAGGTGAGCAGATCAAAACGGTCATTGGAAGATGTGAGGATTTCTGGATCTGGATTTCAGAATAGTCCTTTAAAATTTCTTGCGAAACAGAAGTCTAGGGTTTTTGCGTCCATCTTTCGTGCGGTACACACAGGGAACTCCAAATGTACGCAGACAAGGGTCGAGACCGCGGTGCGGCTCTCTTGGGCAGAGACACGGGTGCTCTGCATGCTCAGCGCCTGCGTCTCTGCCCAACAGAGCCGCGCCGCGGTCCCGACCCTTGTCTGCGTATATTAAGAGCTTCCTTTAAGTTCTCGTTGATATTTCAGATGCTTCTGGTACACCTTTGATTTTTGCGTCACTGAAGAACTCAATTCAATCCATTGAGTTTGGACTACGCAGGGATCTTTCGAATCCAAAGGATAGTCAAAGCATGTGGAATATCTACTTCATTCGAGATTCCTCGACCTCAGTCTCCGGTAATGCGTCGTTCAAAGCACGAACAGCCTCCCTGTAAGCCCAAAGGCCAAGGTTTTGAAAGGTCAGGGCCGTGCGTTACTAGCGTAACGAATTAAAGCACTAACGCGTAACAGCCATTTTTGGCCTAACGTAACGAATTAACGAAAAACCCTAAAAATCCGTTAGAATCAATTTCGTTAATAGACCTAATTGTATCTGAAATGCGTTCTTTTCTCGCTCTAGTACACAACTTCTTCGTGACATATATCAAACTAGCGCCCCTTCGGGACGCTAGAAAGTGGGGTGGGGCAGCCACTTGGTACATGTGCAAACGCTTCACACTTTCCAAATCTCTAGAAAATTGATAAAGAAGCAGAACCAATCTTCCAATGGGCCCAAACATGAAGCCCTTCTTATGAGTTGAGTATGAGCATGAGGAGTTCGTTCTCCGTCGTATGGCGTATTCGTGCGTATTCCTCACTACCGGGCTAACGCAGACGCGTTCTCCATCGGCGGAACTGTATCCTGCCGTTCCCCACACTATTGGACAAGGCAAAATCGTATCCGAGTGTCTTCCAAACTACTGGGCCGCAGCGGGCCCTTCCTCCATCAGAGCGCCCGTATTCTGGCGCCTTCCTCACAGTTAGTGCAAGCCGGATCCGTTCTCCAGCGGCGGGTTTGCATCCTGGTATTCTCAACTATCGGACTTGAGTGAACCCGTATCCTGACGTTCTCCACACCATTATGCTACGACGGGTCCTTCCTCCATCGGTGGACCCGTGTTCTGGCGTCCCCTACACCAGTGGGCCACGGGGGACCCTTTTTTCATCGGTGGACCCGCATCCTGGCGTCCCCCGCACCATTGGGCCCTGTCGGGCCTTTTGTCCATCGCTGGACCCGTGTCATGGCGTTCCCCACAGCACTGGGCCATGGCGGGCCCTCTCTCCATCGGTGGACCTGTGTCATGGCGTTCCCCACAGCACTGGGCCATGGCGGGCCCTTTCTCCATCGGTGGACCTGTGTCATGGCGTTCCCCACAGCACTGGGCCATGGTGGGCCCTTTCTCCATCGGTGGACCTGTGTCATGGCGTTCCCCACACCACTGGGCCATGGCGGGCCTTTTCCCCATCGGTGGACCGGTATCCTGGCGTCCCCCACACCAGTGGGCCACGGGGGACCCTTTCTTCATCGGTGGACCCGCATCCTGGCGTCCCCCACAGCACTGGGCCATGGCGGGCCCTTTCTCCATCGCTGGACCAGTGTCATGGCGTTCCCCAAAGCACTGGGCCACGGTGGGCCTTTTCTCCATCGGTGGACCGGTATCCTGGCGTCCGCCAGACGACTGGGCCACGGGGGACCCTTTCTTTATCGGTGGACCCGCATCCTGGCGTTCCCCGCACCACTGGGCCATGGTGGGCCTTTTCTCCATCGGTGGACCCGTATCTCGGCGTCCTCCGCATCACTGGGCCACGGCGGACCTTTTCTCCATCGCTGGACGCGTATCTTGGCGTTCCCCACAGCACTGGGCCATGGCGGGTCCTTTCTCCATCGGTGGACCTGTTTCATGGCGTTCCCCACAGCACTGGGCCATGGCGGACCCTTTCTCCATCGGTGGACCTGTGTCATGGCGTTCCCCACAGCACTGGGCCATGGCGGGTCTTTTCTCCACCGGTGGACCGGTATCCTGGCGTCCCCCACACCAGTGGGCCACGGGGGACCCTTTCTTCATCGGTGGACCCGCATCCTGGCGTCCCCCGCACCATTGGGCCTTGTCGGGCCTTTTCTCCATCGCTGGACCCGTGTCATGGCGTTCCCCACACCACTGGGCCATGGCGGGCCCTTTCTCCATCGGTGGACCTGAGTCATGGCGTTCCCCACAGCACTGGGCCATGGCGGGTCCTTTCTCCATCGGTGGACCTGTTTCATGGCGTTCCCCACAGCACTGGGCCATGGCGGGTCCTTTCTCCATCGGTGGACCTGTTTCATGGCGTTCCCCACAGCACTGGGCCATGGCGGGCCTTTTCTCCATCGGTGGACCGGTATCCTGGCGTCCCCCACACCAGTGGGCCACGGGGGACCCTTTCTTCATCGGTGGACCCGCATCCTGGCGTCCCCCACACCATTGGGCCCTGTCGGGCCTTTTCTCCATCGCTGGACCAGTGTCATGGCGTTCCCCACAGCACTGGGCCATGGCGGGCCCTTTCTCCATCGGTGGACCCGTGTCATGGCGTTCCCCACACCACTGGGCCATGGCGGGCGGTGGACCCCTGGCGTTCTCCATCGGTGGACCTGGAGTCATGGCGTTCCCCACAGCACTGGGCCATGGCGGGCCCTTTCTCCATCGGTGGACCCGTTCATGGCGTTCCCCACAGCACTGGGCCACGGCGGGCCTTTTCTCCATCGGTGGACCGGTATCCTGGCGTCCCCCGCACCACTGCGACCACGGGGCGGGCCTTTTCTCCATCGGTGGACCGGTATCCTGGCGTCCGCCAGACGACTGGGCCACGGGGGACCCTTTCTTTATCGGTGGACCCGCATCCTGGCGTCCCCCGCACCACTGGGCCATGGCGGGCCCTTTCTCCATCGGTGGACCTGTGTCATGGCGTTCTGCACTGGGCCACGGCGGGCCCTTTCTCCATCGGTGGACCCGTATTTCGGCGTCCCGCACCACTGGGCCACGGCGGGCCCTTTCTCATCGCTGGTCCCGTATCCGTATATAGTTGATTGGATACACAATGTCATGCCTTCATATTCAGAGGCTTTTACTCTTTGTTAGTGCAGAAGCTTTCTCGAAACGAACGGATGTCGTGACTACACAATCGCTGCGAGAAATTCAGCAGGGGATGCGACAGTAGCATCCGCCAGACGAGGCGAACGCGTAGGTCCAGCCTCACCGAAGCTTCCGAGACGCTGCAGCTCTCTTAACACCCGTCCATTTCTTCCTGCAAGTGCACACAGCGTTGCAACAGTGAAAGGCTGGTTTTCCTGCTGCGTACATTGTGCAGCCTGAAAGCTCGTAAACACTCCCTCACTCCTATGCGGCGAGACCGCCAGCGAAGGTGATGAAATCACCATCCCGTGCATGCGGGAGAGCCAGCAGTGACGTAATTTCGGGTCCCGAAGCGAACGTGTCTGCGTCCATGGAAATCGGCCATTTCGCCACACAGTCTGCGCCTCAAGATTGCGGTGTCTATGAGTGCCGCCCCGTATCTCTAACCGCTCTAGCCCCCTTACGGCGCTTTGTTTAATAGATATGCGCATAACTACGATGATTATGAAATATGCAGTAAGGCACTCGAAGAACAATCTGCTTTCATGAATACCTTATCATTTTAGCTTTCATGAACTAAAGCGATTTCTGTGGGTACAGCAGTGCGATTGTTGAGATTAAATACACTAATGAGAACTTTCATGAACCTGCAACTATTTTACAGGGGTATCAAAAAGTTTCCGGCCTCCGCTTGCCTGTTCCATATTCCTGTACTGCTTTGAGAGCGCCATGTAGGGTGAAGCCTTTCATGTTAATTTGCAAAGTTTCATGAGATTTCGTTGAACTTCCCAGGAATAAGAACGTTTTATTCAAGCCAAGGTATGGTTGTCGCTCAAAAAATGTGTATCCAGCGAGGAGCAACCGACGAATTTTTGTTTTGTAAACGAAATTTATTGAACAAAATCTAAATCCGCCACTGAATGCTGAACGAAGAGGAAGTCTTCTAGCATACCCACATAAAATTTCGGAACTCAATATTTTTAGTGGAGTGACAATCGGTCAGAAACAGAGCGACCTCTGATCAACGAGCAGAGACAAGACGAAGACAGATTACTGTCGCTGTAGAAAAAATCACTGAGCGTCGCAGACAGGCTTTAGGTGCAGTAAGTGCGCAAGGACCTAAGCTATTCAAAACTTCCTTTCGAAATTTTTTAGGCTACCATCTAAGAATTTTAACCTTCGCAGAACATTGAGTCTTTAAAACCTTTTCGGCGTCCAACAAGAAAATTCCAGTTGAATATTCAGAGAGGATTTTTGGGAGTTTTGTAGAAAACGGAAAGGACATTCTGTAGTATATTGACTGCCAATAAGTGACAAATTCACAGCAAAGATTTGAAGTCCCAAGCGTGGAGTACTCGGTCAGGATGGGCAGATCTCTGAGAACAGTGCGATCGAACACGGAAGCGGGGGTGAAAATGTCTTGCCCAAAGTTCTGTGCGATAGAGAAAAGATTTTGTCACCTTACCACCTGCATGTAAACCTCAACGAAGTGGATTGCTACAACGCTACTTTGATCCACACTTTTCGGAAACGATTCAAGAAAAATGACGGTAGAAATTCAACCCCGGAAGTCAGGCTCTTCAATGAGACATCACTTTCCACAAAATTGTATTGCTTCATGACAATGCGAATGCATTTCGCTAATTCGGCCAGTTTGTAAAGGCAGTTAGGGACTAGATACTAGAATCCGTGAGAAAATCTGAAGCGGCACTTCACCGTAACGAAACAAATAACGAAAAAGAGTCTGCGTTGGGTGTTTATGTTCGGCTGATAAAAATTCTTATAAAGTTGGGTAAGTTCAATAAAATGACAAAATGAAGAGTGTTTTGGGCTTCGATGGATGCATATTTATTTACTCTAAAATTTCACTGCGGCAGCTATTCTGCAAGTGGTTCAGGCCGGAAACTTTTTGATACCCCTGTAGGAAGTAGACGAATACCTTGCGCAAAAAGAATCATTCTCCATTGACCCTTTGAATGTTGGAGGAGTGATATTAACGCCTCGAAATTCCCTAATATCAAAATGTTAACATGTAAATAGCTTTCCGCAACGGCAAGTGGGTGCGAGTTTCTCTTCTCAACAGCAGGCTTGATCGTACGATCTAAAGACCAGCTTGACGGTAGAAAATTTGGGAAAACTGCTCTCTTCCCACCATAACATATGTTAATACTTGTGCTAGGATTTTGGGGTACGCCTACATGCTTTGTTCTTCGAGACTCTCATATTCTCTCATGAAGCCTGAGGTCTTAAGAGTACTCAATTGCCAAATACATAGTTACTGCGAAAATTGCGAAGCAAAATAATCCAACTCTAAAAAAAAGGCATCTCTACCTTTCGTTTGTTTTTCAGTCGTCTGAGGATAAATGTATTTGTTTTTCTATATGCATGGAAGAGAAGTTTTCATTTTTAAATGTTTTCATCTTGCTGTACCGTAATTCCAGGACTAGAAGTAAACCATGTGAGCAATTGCCTCAATTTTTTGTTGGATTTACGGCTTACCTGCTTCGCATATCAGTCAGGAAACTCAATCGCTTGCTACGGCTGATGAAACTCATCAAAATATTCACAAATCCGTCTTGTAACGAATTAACGGATTAACGCATTAACGCGTGACGGCCATTTTCGGCCTAACGGAACCAATTAACGGTTTAACGAAAGCTGAAGTTTTTTCTAACGCACAGCCCTAGTGCATGTGTAGCTGGAATCAATGTTCTCCCCTAATTTATTAACCTAGTATCTCTGGATCTTGAAAGAATTCTTGCTTGGTAACACCACTGAGCCAATCATCTTATTGTTAGATAATTTATCTCTTTCTCCCAGTGTGTCTAAGGAAGTTGAATGTTTTTTGCAAGCGAGCACACAGAAATGACCCGTCTAAATGGCTATGAGTGACATAAGAATTCTTTAGTTTTTGTACTGTCCGATGGGTAGTTCATCATCATATTAGGCAGTGTAAAGAAGTCGTTTTTGTTGTGCTTACGGCCTAGCTACTGCTTTCAATGTTTGAACTTCCGCACTTTTCCTCATATTCCCCTATAAAGTAACAATAACTTAGTAATGTACTACATTGCTCAAATGGGAGTACATCTTCTTCTTCTTCTTCTTCTTTAGCGTTTGTCCCGTTCGTTGGCGGGGTCCGCTTTTCTGATCTTCTGACGCCATTTAGCTCTATCGTGAGCCTGGTCTGGGTGGGCGCCCACATGCTTCAGATCCGCATGCAGTGTGTCAAGCCACCGTTGCTTCGGCCGTCCTTTTGGTCGCTTTCCTGGTACTTTGAGATCGAGGCCTACTTTGCAGACGGTGTCTTTGTTGGCGCGCAGTACGTGGCCGTACCATCTCATGCGGGTTTCGCGGAGCTTGTCAGCAATCGTGGCGATGCCGAACCGCTCTCGGATCTTTTCATTGCGTATGCGGTCTACACGCGTGATACCAGCCATCCATCGTAACATCTTCATCTCCATTACACCCAGGCGGCGTTCCACTTCCTTGGTGGCCGGCCAGCATTCTGCACCATACAGTGCGACGGGTCTAACAACTGCTCGATACACCTTCGACTTGAAGCGATCCGGGATGTTCTTGTCGCACAGCACTCCCGTCAATGAGCGCCACTTCAGCCATGCAGCGTTGACGCGACTGACGACTTCATGGGCTAGGCTGCCATCGGCTGAGAGTGTTGAGCCGAGGTACTTGAAGTAGTCGGTTTTCGGAAGATCATTGCCGTCAACCTGAATGGTGGCGGGCTCATTCATATCTGTCGTCATATACTCAGTCTTTTTGACATTGAGCCGAAGACCGAACCGCACTAGACGTTCGCTCCAGGCCTGTGTCTGTCGTTCAAAGTCCTCCTTTTGTTCAGATGCGAGCATGACGTCGTCTGCGTACAGCAGAGTCCATGGCATCGGTCTCTGGAGGTCTCTCGTAACAGCGTCCATGACGACGATGAAGAGAAGCGGTGAGAGGGCTGATCCTTGATGTACACCTACGGAGATGGGAAATTCCGCTGACATGCCCGCCGCCGCCTGCACTCGACTCCTCGGGTCCGCGTAGAGAATCCTAACCCACTCGATGAGCTCCTCTGGAATGCCGTGCCACCGCAGCGCGTACCAGATGACTTCATGTGGCACGCGATCGAAGGCTTTCTCCAGATCGAGGAATGCTAGATGCAGTGGTTTCTGCTTCTCTCGATGTTTCTCGATCATCAGTCGAGCCGCATGAATTGCATCCGTAGTTCCGCAGTTGGCTACGAATCCACACTGGTTCGTGGTAACTCGGATGATGTCGCGTATTCGGCGGTCGATGATGCGTTCGAATATCTTCATACTGTGAGACAGTAGACGTATTGGCCGATAGTTTGAGCAATCCGCAGGGTTGCCTTTCCTCTTCCAGATCGGGATTGTGATACTCTTCTGCCAATCCACAGGGGTCTTCTTCTCTGCGATGATCTGGTTGAAGAACGACGTCAGCCATTCAGCTGAGTTCCAGTGTCTCGACTTCCATAGTTCCGTTGCTACGTCATCAGGACCCGTCGCTTTTCCTGGTTTCATCCGCTTTAGCGCAGCCATGGTTTCATCCAAGGTGATTGGCTGAATGGGACCGTAAGTTGGCGGTAATTGTGGAATGGGTGGATGGCTGAATTCTTCCGTGGAGATCTTCTCGAAGTAGTCACACCACCTCTTCGTTGCCTTCCTGCGGTCTGATATGAGATGACCGTGTTCGTCGTTAACTCCGTAGAACTTTTCGACGTCTTTGGTCTGCCACTGGCGAGACCTCGCCAGTCGGTAGATGAGGCGTTCCCCGCCATCTTTCTCATCTAGCTTCTTGCTAACATTGTCGTAGTGCTCAGCCTTCGTGGCAGCCACAGCCTTCTTTGCTGATTTCTTCGCTTCTAGATACTTCTGCCAGTTATCATTCGTCTTGTTACCGAGGAATACGTGGTAGAGACGTTTCTTTTCGCGCACCTTCACTTTTACTTCATCCGTCCATAGCCACGCCAGTCTGTCAATTCTCCGGCGACCTGGTTTAGTCGTGCCAAGTTCTGAACGTGCCACTTCTACAATGGCTCGGGTTGCGTTCCTCCAGGTCTCGTCGACGGTTGTGACCGGTGGCAACTTGATGGCGGAAGTTACTGTGGCTTCCTTCTCCTTCAACCGCCACCACTTGATTCGTGCCGGTCCGCACCGTTCGTCACGCGTCCTCCTTGGCGGCATGATTTTCATGCTGCAGATAAGAGGACGATGTTGCGTGGCCACGGTCTCGTAGGGTACAACCTTTGCATCGGTAATTAGCCTTTGATCGCGATGTCGTACGAGAACGAAGTCGATCTGGGTCTTCCCGTTGCCACTGTAGAAGGAGACGAGGTGAGAAGGACGCTTTCGGAACTTTGTATTGATTATGACGAGGTTGTGAGAGTCAGCATATTCCAGGATGCGCTCACCATCTTCATTCCGTGTCCCGTAGCCAAAGCCTCCATGGCATCTGTAACCGTCCTTTGCCACTCCTACGTGGCCATTTAGATCTCCTGCGACGACGATTGTGTCTTCTTGTGGTACTTCCGCGGTTTTCTCGTCAAGCAACATCCAGAATTCATCTTTGACCTGGTCACAACAGCCTGTCTGTGGTGCGTACGCCGAGAAGAAGTGAAGACGTTGATTTGCGGTGATGATGACGACCTTCATGAGGCGGTCATCGAAACGCTGCACCTCGGCTATCGAGTCACGGAAGCGTTGAGAAACGACTATACCCACACCGTTCCTGGACTTCGGACTGCCGTTGTAGACTACTTTGAAGCCATGACCTATCTCCTTTGACTTGCTACCAGACCATCTCGTTTCTTGCACTGCGCACAAGTCAATTCGACGACGCTGTAGTGCTTCTGCCAGTTCACATGAACGGCCTGTCAACGTGCCGACGTTCAAAGTTGCAATGCGCGTCTTGGCTACGTTGTGATCCTTAACGATTCGCATTCTTGCCCCCCGATGCCACCGTTCGAGAAACATCGAGGACCCTCGCATATTTTTCACACTAACCGGGCTCCGAAAGTGCGCGTCGATTCCCGTGGACGCCGTAGCTTTTGTCTTAGAACCATTTGTTGTCATTGATCATAGGGGTGTGACGTGGGGTCTTCCTGAGCCGGCCTGTCACGACGGCCTGTCGCCCGAATACGGGAGGCGGCGGCGGCGGGATTCGAACCTGGAACCCCGTGGGAACATGGTGCTCTAAAGCAGCGCCTTAGACCACTCGGCCATCTCGCCCCCTCAAATGGGAGTACATAAATCCCCTAATTCTCTCAGTTTTCAATATAAAGGCCGGATCGAGACCCAGTTTGTTGAGGAACCCTTGAGTAATTACTCAGCTATTATGCAGAAGTTGCACACCTATAATCGTGATGCCTTTTTTGTTTGCTGGCTGAAAGAGCCGGAAGAGCGTCATAAAAGAAGAAGACGTCCCCGAGGACGTCCATCATTAGTGGACCTGGAAATAGCATCTTGATCCTGTTGTTTTTCATAGACTTCTCCTCACCCATTCTAAGCACCTTAGAAATAGCATTCATTAAGTGTTGCTTTTTTGCCTTGACCAACAGAATATACATAGCTCAACTTCTGCTAGCTTGAGCCTAGGATAATTTCTAAGGAATGTAGAGCCACCTACGTACCATTCAGCGAGATGTAATTGGGGTCGCCATCATTGCCAACCAGGAATAGCCGCGCACTCCTCAGATTCTTGCACATACATAGTTGGAGTTGTTTTTTTTTCTGGTGAGTACACAGTAAAAACATCTTCTGCTTAGCATGCAGCTTAGCATGCAGATATTTCAGTGTCGTAGACAGCAAATATGCAAACGAGCCATAATGAAATTGAGAGCCCATTGGTTGCAGCGGAACATTCCTCTCGTCTCCCACTCATGCTTCACTTTTTGATGTGAATCCAGAAGACATGATGAGCTTAGCATGCAGATATTTCAGTGTCAAAAAAAAAGATTTCGTGGTCTAGATCTCAAAATCAACCATGTTTTAAGGAAAAAATGCTTCTCTCTCAGAACGTTTTTCAATAGTGGCAATGCAGTTCTAGTAATACTGTCGTCACCAGACATGTAGTAGCATTGAGAAATTTCAGTTATGAGAGGAAAATGTCGTTTTTCTGGAGCGCATCTTCGAATAAAATTGGATTACCAAGATTTTATTTTTCTCCAGAAATATTTTCTTATTCTAGCGTAGTGGTCGTTTAGTTCCACTAATATTGTCATCACCAATTTCTCTATATTTGATCAGGAAGTCATTCGGTCACCCTCACCACCGAGGGGACAGGGGTACATAAAGCGATCGGAGCTACAGCTCTGCAAAGACACTGTCACAAGATGATGCCTCGGGATAAGTATTCTTCCTAGGTGTTTGAATCCTCAGGTGGAGTCATGAAGCTCTGCTGACATCATCTGGAAATCATAGTTGGTTATTCGTTAGTTGTGAGGGCAACCTCGCTCGCACTTGAACGTTCCGCTGTCAACGTTCAGATTCTCCAGGGAGAAACGGTCAAGAGGTACCCGACCTAATTAGCACCGCCCATGAAATGGCTCGGCGGCTGTCAGTACCTTACCGTAACAGTGCTGCATGGCTAATGACAGTGTCAGCTTACTCTTGCGCTGTCCCTACTCTAAGCGCCTCCCGTTTTGACTATGGTAAGCTTACACTGCTCTGTAGAACCTAGTTCTACTCAGTATTCACACGTTCGACTAACCAAGGGAGGTTATCGGTTTTTGAAAAGCCGGGTCTTCAAAAAAAAAAAAGAACTTGCGGTGTTTGAAAAAAACATTGCATGGTCATAATTTTTTTTTCTTTTTCATTGTAGCACTGCTGTTATCAGAACCACTACCCGTTTACTTTAGTACGAAATTTCAGACCTGTGAAATTCTATGCGAGGAAATTCAAATCTAACTCTATAAAAGGCCAGCTCACTGAATGTTAGCATGGATTCGTGGTTAGAGCATACGGTTCGTCCAGCAGCTATGCCGAACTTCCTGCAGGAGCTGTGCAGCCGACCGTAAGCTCTTACTCTGTTGACGAGCTCATATGACGCTAATTAGGTCGGGTATCTCTTGGCAGTGACTCAGGTTCATCGCCATAAGAAGAAGCGGAACTAAGTCAACCGCTTTGTTCTACGCTGCCTAATATAGCTCTTGGTGATCTTCAAATTTTGCAAGGAACATGTTGAATTCCTTTCAAAGAAAGAAGAACAGTCGCAAGAGCGTACACCTTCGCATTCATACGCACTTAAAGACCTATTCGATTCCAAAAAATGTAAGATGCGAAAGAAAATCTCGTCATGCTGTTTTCACTCCTCGTCGCCATCCAATCTTGATGACGAATGTTATTCTCCTGGTTTCCTCGTCTCATAAGTATTCCATTACTGTTTCCTTCTTTCATTATTCGTTACTTAGATATTCAGCTTTGTTTATCCTAAGGCGGTCTCATTTTCTACCCATCTGTAAGCTGCATCCCTGAGCATCCTGCCAAGCAAACAAGGAATTGTTTCTTTTGGAATAGTTTCCTTCTTTAGATCTTACAGACTGCAGCTCAGCAAATATGCGTTTGCATAATATCTTCCGCATCATATAATGAGTTCTTCCTGTCTGCTTTTTACGACGTTTTCGGCCAGTCTCTCGTAGCTTCCATTAGAACGGCGGTACCAAAACAAACGTCATTTGCGAACACTTTGCCTTGTGATCGTGGCTTTGAGCCCACTAACGCGCAATGCAATATGTCGTCTCGCCATATTGCATTTCCTGTTTATTTCGCATAAATTTGTAGTGTTGGGTCGTTCTGCAGCAATTCAGGATGAATTTTCGGCAGCCATTTGTTCCATTCATTCATTTGCTCAATATCGTCACTATTTTGCTACATTTCTCCCTTGAAATTTCATACATTCAGCGGAGGAGTTGGAAATTGTTGCAATCAGGGTGCCGTGATCACAATTTTCACCTTTTTAGAATGAAAGGCCAGCTTCTTCCTAGAAACCTTCCCCTCTTTTCCTCCTTAACACATCCGCGATAGTGTGC
Source organism: Ancylostoma caninum (assembly GCA_037903475.1). Classification (NCBI taxonomy): domain Eukaryota; kingdom Metazoa; phylum Nematoda; class Chromadorea; order Rhabditida; family Ancylostomatidae; genus Ancylostoma; species Ancylostoma caninum. The sequence goes on along the minus strand of JBAJFG010000391.1, from coordinate 117,278 downwards.
TCAACCGGATGACACGCATGGTGCGACGCGTGGGACCGCACACTTTTTCAGAGTTATATTCTTGTGAAGCGGTCATAATTAGCAAACCAAAAAATAAAAAGATCGGTCTGAGATTCACGTAAATTTTGAGTATTATGTGGCAGATGAAAAATTCCTTCCACGTGGAAGGACGTGCTCAAGCGGTTGAGCACCGGATCCTCGCGCGTGTCCTACGTGAAACACCATGCCGAAGGCGTAAGGTGTTAATTACCTGTTGTTTGTAGGGAGCTTACCCCTAATGGCTATTCTTGGCTTCTCTTCGTGTCTTTGCTTTCGTGCATTTTTACCGCTTTAAAGTGTTTCGTAATAAAAATCATGAGCTGATATTTTGAGCCTGTCTTACGAGACCTGTTTCCTTTAAACTGTAGAACGAAAAAAAAAGTTAACAGGTAAGCAAACGTATTTTAGAGCATTTCACAGACATAAATGTGGAAAAATCCGAGGAAGAAACCTTTCTCACTATTTCAGCCTTTTCATGAGTATAACCAGAACAAAAGGAAAAATTACTTCTGATTCCTCTCTGAGTGTAAGATATCTTCCGGCCCTTGTTTCGCGAAAAATCAAAGAAGTAATCTAGACATTGGAAGGCTGATTTTTACTCTTATTCTATCCTAAATTAAACTACAATGATTCATTTTTGAAACCAACGGGAGCAAAAAAAAATCCAACTGTTTACGTGCATATGCCTTAATGCCTTATGCTCCCAACGAATAAGAGACGGAAATATGAGATAATCAAGTTTTATTACGAGTTGTGGACACTTTAACGACATACGTCACCTTCGACCAGTATCGGAGGTACACTCTTTTTCTTACTGATATTTATCCCCGTCGTTCGTGAATATTATTCGTCTTGAATAAAGCCATCAAAAAATAGCGAGGTGAACTTAATTATACGCCTTAGGGCTAACCGTGGTTCCTTGTTGGAAGATCTGTTCTCCAACTCCTCCTTGTCTTCCTCCGCCCACCCGCATGCAACTGACAGGTTCCTTGTCGCCGTTATTTCTCATTATGTAACACATATGTGTATCCCCTCGCGGTTACATTAATCACTCCTTGACGTTCAACATAGATAAGCACACTGTTGTTATGCCTCTCCTCTGCAATTTTCAACAACTTTTTCTCATGCAGAAATTCGCAATAGTGACTTTTTGTTGCTTTGATCGCCTTCCACGCTTTTTGATATGAATCTTTTGAAAGGCCTCAAGAAGGTCTCAAGCGTTAAACTTTGAGAAATGCCATATGTAAGTAGGAAATGTCAATTAAAGTGGACAAAGGGTCTTAGAGAAGAATTATTCGGGATTTAATTGGGAATACCCATTGGTGAAAACAAGACAAGGTTCCAACAACGAATCGGGAAATATTTGAATTGCGATGTAAATAAATGCGAGTAAATAAATGTTGGTAGCAATATAAGAAACAGTAAGAAAGCACATCAGTATCGCATTGTATTAGACTGTTTTTAAGTAGTGTGTCCAGTTAGTGTATTAAGGCCTGCGATCGCCTTACGCCTTACAAATAAATAATAAATACAATCGTAAGATTTTTTGATCAATTCTCTACGGACCTCCGATGACGGCGATGAGGCCGGAAGGTAAGGTCCAATGAAGTGTTCCGTGAGAAAACTTCAAAAGTACAACAATAAAACCCAAGTAAATAAATGAAGTTTTTTTTGTGGAAATTTGGCGATCTCTTCCCTGCGCGAGCCACCGATATACAATACAAGCGGTATCTTCTTTAAAAACCAAGCCATTTCGGAGGATTCGCGTTTTTTACGTCGCCTTCGTATAAATTCGTTCATTGAGGAGTATGAGAAGAGAGACATTCACGATTTGAATCAGCACGCCCTCTACTTTCCGAATTCACCAATCTCTCTCGAAAATTTCGAAAATCGTAGTCCAGATTCAGCAATTATCCTAATTACGCATCTGCAGGGCACATAGGGTGCGAGATGGTGGGTCATGACAATCAACGTTCTCCTTCGTTGCCACTCACACATTCAGACTAAGGAATTTGTTGAAGATCTCATTTTCATCCGCTATTTCAAAGAGATTTGACTCTAGCAGATCATACCGAGGCAAATAATACCCAACTTGAATGAATGGTAACTTTCTTTCGCTTAGTTCAAGGTCAGAAGTGGCCACTTCAATGTACCACAAAAGTACCATAATGCTGATACATATGGTGATAATGATGATACTCTGATAAACCAGTGCAAGCGTAGAACCATAATGAACTGACTGCATAAGGAAACGCGAAAATATTCGGATGTACCCGGCCAAGGATAATGACCTCTTTGTGATTCATGCAGTACTACGACCTAGACTACTTCATTCACACCTGTGCTGAGGGCAAGCTCTGAGGCTGTGCGGATGCCACAGGGTATCTGAAGTCATCAAGTATGTCTGGAAGAGGAGGGTTCCAACGTCCCAATTACTGATTATACATCTGACTAGTGCTTAGTGCATGCTAATCTGTATCTTTGCTTCTTTTGCGCTACTACTATAGATGAAATTCTATGTAGTTTTTCTTCCGTTTGAATACTGAGTCACGAAGGTAGAAGCTCATATAAATCTGAGAAAATATAGAAAACCTAAAATAATGGGAACTGAATTAGGAGACATTCACCATTCAAGTTGGGTATCATTTGCCTCGGTGTGATCTGCTCGAGTTAAATATCTTTGAAATAGCAGATGAAAATGAGATCTACACTAAGCTCCTTAGTCTGAATGCGTGAGTGGCAGCCAAGGAGAACGTTAATTGTCATGACCCACCATCTCGCACTCTATGTGCCCTGCGGATGCGTAATTAGGATAATTGCTGAATCTGGACTACGATTTCTAAAATTTTCGAGAGGGATTGGTAAATTCGGAAAGTAGAGGGCGTGCTGATTCAAGTGGTGTATGTCTCGCTTCTCGTGCTCCTCAATGAACGAAGTTATGCGAAGGCGACGCAAAAAACGCGAATCCTCCAAAAAGGTATTGAAAGAAGATACCGTTGCTATTGTATGTACATTTCGCCTATTCTGCACTTACCAATTAAGTGCTATTTCCTCAGGAAGCTATGTCCGTAACCTGGTTCGTATGCATTGAAATATGAATCATCTCTATCATTTGCCGAGAGCTGCAACTAGTTTCCGGAATGTGAACTATTATTAACTAGTAGCAAATACGTACGTCTCTACGCGACTGCTCATCCTGAAGGCGGCTCGAGAGTAAAGGCCGAAATACAAAACATAAGCTAGAAAAGCTCGGCGAGACAACAAATCGCAACGTCGTCTAATGCTTGTCTACTATGGGCCTTCCGAAGCCTCGAAAAGTCCCCCACCTGGCGATTTGTTACCTTCACTCTTCTCTCTTTTGCAAAAACACTTAAAAGGGGTCCCAGTGGGAATGTACCGGTTTCAAAAACTAGTAATGCTTTTTTCTGCAGGAAACCTTCAAACATGATGCTTGTTTGGACTCACTGTATCTGCTCTTGATATACTGAGACTCGTACTACGAGTATTTTTATTCTCTTGGTAGTACGACTGCCTGGTTTGGCCTACTAATCAACATGGGAGGATTAATTTGTTAGGAGGAAAACATGATTCGTTTACTTTTGCTGCCGGCGTACGTTTTTGATTTATTTGTTTTGAAAGAGCAGAATATTGACACATGATGGTTCCACTAGTGTTTTATTGCTGCACTTCGGAGCTAAATATTATCCTGTAATTATGGAAATTGGTGAGCGGTTGAGGTTGAGCTATCCCGTCCATCTCCTCGACACCTCAGTTCAACAACGCGCTCCAATCAGCATCAATCTACGTCGATATATAAGAGCTTTGATTAAACATCTACAACTTGACTATATGTAACTTTTGTGACGCCTATATAGTAGCGCAAATTGAATTCTGGGAAATTGAATGGTAACCAGATAAAACCAGTAACTACTAGAATTTGATTTCTTTCCAATCCTGAGACAGACGTAACCTGTGCATAGTGGCACTGTCCCGCTAAGACTTCCGCGAAGACCTTCCAGTTCACCTTATCTTCGAAGCAGAAAACATCCCTCCTGAAGCAAAACGCGCATTGTTGCAGCAACTCTGGTCCACAATGTACGGCTACGTGCTACGGTCACCTGTGCCGCCTTATCGGCTAGTTTCTCTATCAAAGTTTTGACGTCTGAGCATTACAGAATTTGGAGTCTTCAGTTGAGTTGTTCACGAATTTAGTGTTTTGAAAATGGTTCTTAGAAACAAAGAAAAGTTGGTAATCATGAAGCAACTGGATAAGGAATAGTACAGATCTATCCGACTTCTGGTACGACCTGCTTTTACTACTTGCCGATAATATGATATGTACGTGAAAAAGGTTGGAAACTTGGCCTGATTCGGAGCACTTCTCGCTGAATGGTCAGCCTCCGAAGTGGTTCTCCAGAGAATACCACCAACAGCAGCGAGGTCGTTGTAATTATGTCATTCCGTTCTCAACCTTCTTAGAAGTGGTTCTCCTCCCCGGAACATTCTTCTACTTTCATAGGTTGGAAGCATGCCATAACTGCAAATGAATGTGAAACGTCTGCAGCAGAGGCTTTTGAGACATGGAACTTTGTGGTCCCTCTTATTTCTCCAATTATTTCTCCTTCTTCTTTGGAGGAGTGTTGAAAGAGCTAAATTTCTATTTCCTGCCCAGTTACAGGGAATTCGATCATATTTGACACCTAGCGCTTGTATCATAAGTATCCTAGTGAAGCTGTTATGGTTATGGTAGAGTTTGTGCGGACTGAAGACAAGGGGACCGTCTGCAAGAATAGGTCCAATGTAAAGTTTATAAGCTTGGAATTATAGATAGGAATTATTCGTTGTGAATGCTCCGAAAAAAAAAATGGTGTGTTGTCATGATTTCCTGGTTAACTCAGTTTAGCTCGATTGGCACTGCAAATGGAAAACTCGCGAAAAAATCACGTTTGGCACATGCCTTATTTGGCCTTTCATCGCGGTGCGGAATAACCATGCAGATTTCCTAGATTAACACAGCTAGCTTCTAACCTGTAGGTAGTTCGGAACAACATGTTGTGTGCTGCACAGACATTTATTGCTAAGAGAAATGTGACTGTGATTACCTGTAATTCCATTTCCCTTGAAATCGTGACTGATGCTTGCCGATCTAGGCTATTGCAGGATCTAGCGCTCTTGGTGGCTATGTGACGCCGAAGAATGCTCATGCGTACTTTGTACTTGTTCAATTTATTAAGTTCAAACTGCGTTAACATAATTTCAGGACACTGTGTTTTCAAATCCAAAATTAATTTTAGTGACGTCATTTTTTGAAATGCCGGCCATCTGTGTTATGGAGACCCAGCACTTATTCTGCTGCCCCTCTCCGCATCCATACCTCCTCCAGCCTTTGCCTGCTGAGAACGGACTTTTCTGGACAACTCCTTCAAATTTATATTTCCAGAGAGACACCGTACATTAATTCTGAAATAAAAGGTAGAATGAAGTAGTATTTCCAGTAGCAAGCCTTCGGATATAAGCTGGATTTTGGTTTATAGGCTTTTGCGTCCTTGGATTCCGGCGTTATGCAAGCTTCTAGCTTCTAATTTTCTGCAAGATTGGTAGTAGCTGGTTCATGTCAACTCATATGTACATACTGCTTTTACCCCTCCAATTCTCCTTCCAAGTTCCAACCTCCGAACTTCCGGTCTTAAGCAATGCTTCCGCTCTCTGCTGGGGTAGGTGAACAAGGTATTATTTAGCTTCTTTAGAAATCCTAGGTCGAAAACACGTCTCTCAGCGCTGTACTTCTAGCTTAAGGAAGTTGAAGAAATCAAGGAATAGGGGCTGATTAGCATTCTATACAAACATTTAGTTCTCTAAATGTACTGCTTTTCCTAGCAATATGTTTTGCTCTCCAGCTGATCGTCTTCAATTTCTGTGACATTACCTCATTCTTGAAACCAGCATTTTTTCAGGAACAGCGAAATGCTATTCGCGCTATTCTTCGGAGTCACGTCCTTATATCCCAAGTAAGTATTACCTCTTATAAATAAGTAAGGTCACATAGAGAGCTGTCCTCCTTTTAGTCCGCAAATGTATAGCTGCACCGGAACCCCAGACAAACGGTATCCAAACTTGTACATTGGCTTACTTTACCTGTTATTGGGCATATTCTACCAACTCATGTATATTCCATGCATTATTGTGATGTCTAGACCGCCGTTGTTCCAGATGCCTTGCTTCAAGATAATGGTGAGTTTAGTTTTTTTTTCATCACTCCCTCTCTATTATTTCTATATTCTGCTTTACACCAATTTCAATCGTAGCCCGTGAAATCATGAAAAATCTTCTAGCGAACAAATCACAATGATTTTTTAAAAATAATACTTCCGCTAAAAAATTCCATGTGATGAAGTTATACTCGAGTCAGTTTTTGGAATTATAAGGATTTTACCTAGGTAATAGTACAGGAGCGGCCAGAAAAGCTACACTGCACCATACATATGTGCTCGATTCCGACATTTTTACACCAAAGAAACTACAAGGCTAGGCTAATCACAGTAACATACATAATTCCTTATGAAAGTGTCGGAAACCTATTCTGGCGATTCTCCTTCTGTGGAGAAAAGGCAGCTCTGACATCTCTCACAAGAAAGCTCAGGATGACAACGATAAACTTCAGAAACAAGCTTTTTTCTGCTTCTGTAAGGAATTGTGTATGCCATTGTTCAGCGTCATCTGACAATTCATTCTTCTGGTGTGTAAATCTCAAAATTGATTCTGATGTGAGACACTGCTGCCAAGATAATAAAGAATATGGAAAGTCTAACAGCGCTAGAGCCCATAGAAGTTTTGGTACAGTGGCGGACGCAGAAAGTGGGCGGGAGGAGGGCATGGGAAAATAATTGTGATCTGCGCCGTTTTGGGGACCCAGACGGGACATAAAATTATTAAAAATATTAATTGTAATAGTAAGTAATTGATGAAAATTGTATTAAAAATTGTGATAAAAGTAAACAATTAAAGATAAACCAATACAAGTTTTTCATTTGTATTGTAAAGTAATTTCAAAAATTTGGCGACCCATCCTCGGGGGTGGGGCTTCCGCCCCCCACCCCTCCCCTGCGTCCACCACTCACGTCACGCGACTCATTTGTTTTGCTATGTCATGGAAGAAGCCCCATAATTAGTATGAAACACTAATTATAGGTGTCATACGTAAGTGGTTATCAATCTCACACAGTCTAAACATACGTTGAATATTTTAGAACAATAATACCTCTTACCTCGCATTTACTGCGAACAAGAAATAAACAACGCCTAACCCGCGATCAAAGCATGTATAATACAAGGAAGCCAGCATACACATAGTTATCCCTTATATAATCCCTTATATAAAGAATGATAGCGTATTGATTCTCATTTTGCAGACGGTGAGGGTCCGTTTGTTTCTCTAACCTTTCATCATATGAAAAAGCGCATAGACAATGAGGAAGGGTGGATGCGCAGGTTTGCGACGAGAACCGATTAATGGATAATGACGAAACGAGAGTGCGCAGACAGCGCCCTGGGCTAGATCCTCGCGGGACCTGCGATTTCATAACCGCCTCACACGCTTCCAATGGAGTCCAGAAATCTCTCATGACCAATTCGCTGCGGGATCCGCGTCTAGCAGTCTCACAGCCACCGGATGAGATAGTGTTTACAAGAATATACGGAGCAGGATAACCACTCTGCAGGCATATTGTAGGGTGACTCAAAGAATTGAGCTGTATAGGCATGCTGCTCCTCCGCTGACGGCAATGAGATCTCTGGACGACGTGAGAGCTTCCTAGGAGTGGTGCTGCAGTGGCATCCGTCGCAGCCTCTCACAACTGGCACATTCTCGTCCTAGCATCCGTTCAAAAGTCCCTGAGCGATTCTGCAGAAACGGCATCAGTTCCAGTTTGTACACTTACATGCATAGAAAAATTCGCCATCATAAGTTAGTGTGACATTTCCTGTGACCATGTATGTAATTAGTTAAGATTTCTGGATAACCACTTCCCTCCATGGCTCTTGAGATTTACAAAAGATATGGATGCAACGATGGGCGACAGATGTACGAAGGGCCAATAGTGCCAGGGTACGGTTATGCTAATGGAGAGGGGTTTACTGTGGTTTAAAAGTGCGGGAGATGCCAAGACGCGGATTCGCGGACGGAGGAGAGTTCCGCTGGTGCCCAAAAGTTGAAGGAACTCCAGGATATGGGTCCACCGATGGACGAGAAGCCCGCTGTGGCTTTGAAGTGTGGGAGCTGCGAGGATGCAGGTCTCCTCATGGCACATAGGTATTCTGTGGCCTGAAAGTGTGGGGAGTTAAGGGAATCAGTATATGGGCTCGCGGATGGAGAAGGAATCCACTGTGGCCCAGATGTGAGGAATTCAAGGATACGGATTCACCGATGTACGACGGGTCTGCTGTGGCCTGAATGTGTGGGGAACGCTAGGATACGGTTATCTCGATGGAGGAGGAGTTCACTGTGGCCAAAAAGGTAACTCCAGGATATGGGCTCGCGGATGGAGAATGGGTCCACTGTGGCTTAGATAGGTGTGGGACGCCAGGATGTGGATCCCCTGATGGCACATGAGTTTGCTGTGTTCGTAAACGTGTGGGGAACGCTTAGATACGGTTGTGCCGATGGAGTAGGGGTCCGCTTTGCACAGGTGTGAGGAAAGAAACGATACGGGTCCACGGACGGACGATGGGTCTGCTGTGGCCTAAAAGTTTAGGGAACTCCAGGATGTGGGCTCACGGATGGAGCGGTGAAGACACCGTGGTGAGGATCCACCGATGGAACAGGGGTCTGCTGTGCCCAGAATTGTGAAAAACGCGAATACGCGGGTAAATACATGGAGGTGCTCGTTCAAATGGCGTGAAAACGCGAAGATTCGATGAATGAGAGATGTTTGTAAGCCTCCCAGAATGCTGAAGGTGGTATTAGCCTTTGCAGCAAGTCCACTGCTTTTGCAAGATTGCTTCAGCTCTCACATGTATTGGGTTGGGCGATAAGTCCGTGTGGTTTTTTTTTTCAACTCAAATTTTCACGAGGATTTGAACTGATTTTGATAGCCTATCATAGGTCTCTTGTAGCTTTCGTTTTGTTCTTTACAAATATTCTAACCAATCCCCCAATCCCTGCTACTTCTCATTTCCTGTCACATGAAATGTAACCCTCCAATTCGACAAGAGCGTACATCTTCAACTGCTCCACTACAATGCTGGAACAAATGCAGCTCAAGCTGCTGAGGATGTTAAGGGAGTCTAAGTGGAAGCCACTGCTGTTGGAGGGACAGAGCAGAAGTGGATATTTGCTTCAGAGAGGTCGATTTTGGGCTGGAGGATTTACCTTGTTCTGTACGCGCAAATCGTAGAGTTATGAGACAATATTTCGCAAGGACTTCATGTGAAGAAGAAGTACTGCGGATCTCAGCTTCTAGAAAAACCCAAATTCAACCGGTCAAGTCCGTGAAAACGCATTGAATGCTCTGAACGAATTCATTGCCCAACCTAATACTTTTTTTGGCGTGAGTGTAATTTTGCTTCCCACTCTCTTCCTCACTATAATTTGTTCGCAGAGTTGAGAGTGACTAGCATGACAGGTTCATGCACATTTAAAATGTGCGGTGACAACAAACGTGGGATGTATCATTGCATCAGAAAATAGCTTTACATGTTGATGTATGAGGAAGAATCCTCGAGAAAGGCTAGCATCGCGAGTACAAGAAGTTCCGAGTTGGCAAGGCGGTCAGACTGGCAGAACACACACAACTCATAAGGAGGATTTCTTATTCAAACTCAATTAATTACTATTAGGTTGTCCCATAAATAATGGCCGTTTTGGAGGTGCGCATTACAAGGTGCGTAACGCAGCTCATACTTGAGATTTTTTCTTGGATTTTCAGTACACATTGATTCGCATGAATTTTCTAGATGAGAACTGGATTCACCGCAAGCTCAAAAGGACACTCTAGGCAAAGGTCTGGAAAACACAATATTACAAGGAGAGATCCAACGCCCCAATCAGTGAAATTTTTCTTAGTAGGATGTGAACCTGTATGAATTGGTAATAGGATGGTAACAGGCAAGGCATTTAGTAAATTCTACTCGTGGCCTGGTCTAGCTACTGTCGAACACCTCGAGCAGTATTTGATCTATCAGAAAAAATGACCTTCTTCTGAGAGATCGAGGTTTGTTGAATTTATCTGGATCTCCCTCAGCGATCTATGAAACAAAGCGCCGTAAGGGGGCTAGAGCGGCTAGACATATTGTTCCATGAACGAGGCGGCACTCATAGACACCGGTAATCTTGAAGCGCAGACTGCGAGGCGAAGTGGCCGATTTTTAGGGACTCCGAAACGTTCGTTTCGGGACTCGCTAATTACGTCAATTCTGGCTCTCCTTCATGCACAGAATGGTGATTTCACGACCATCGCTGGCGATCTCGCAGCATAGGGGTGAGAGAGTGTTTACTACTCTCGGGCAGTGCAGCATACGGAGCAGGAAAACCCCTCTTCTACTGTTGCGGCGCTTTGGTCACCTCTACGGAAGTAAAGGTCGGGTTCTTTGAAAACTCTACAGCGTCTCGGAGCCAGGGTGGTGGCTGTGGATACGCGGTTGGCCCATTTGGTGGATGCTTCTGACCCATCCCTGCTGAGGTCTCGATGCGATTGTGCAGTCACGTTAACCGTTATTTTCAAGAGAGCTTGTGCACTAACACACAGAGTAAATGCTTCATAATAGCAAGCATGATATTGTGTTACAAATCAACCAACAGTTGATTATAATAAACAAATACATAGTTCGCCAAAATTTCTGAATAACTCCCAAGCCCTCACCATTACTCTCTAGATTTACAAAGGGCGCAGATGCTCCGATGGGAAAAAGGTGTGCCGTAGCTCAAAAGTGGTGAAAACGCTAGGATACGGCCCTGCCAATGGAAGACGGGTCCGGTTTGGCCTAACTGCGAGGAAAAACACCAGAATAACGTTTGACCGACCACATGCAGGTCCCATCATAGCATCGGTTCGCTCTGGATCACTAACGTGGAGGACGCCAGGGTTCACCGATGGATTAAGGATCCGGTGTGGCCCAGTAGTGAGGGAAACACAAAGGGAGGAAGGACCCGCCGTGGCCCAATGGTGTGGAGAACGCCAGAATATGGGCTCACTTTGGTCCAATAGTTGAAGTATGACAGGGTGATAGCCCGCCCATGGAGAAAGAGTCGGCTTAGCCTAATTGTGAAGAAGACGGCGGAATGCGGGCCCTCAGATGGAATAAGGGCCTCCGTGGCCCGGTGGTGTGGGGAACGCCAGGATACTTTCCGCCAATATAAGATGGATCCGCTGTGACTCAGTAAAGTGGAGAATAGCAGGAAACGGTTCAGCTGAAGGAAAACGTGTCCGACGTAGCCCAGTGGAGTGAGGAACGCCAGAAAGCGGGTCCACCGATGTAGGAAGGGCCCGCTTTGGTCCACCTGTGAGGAAGACGCCAGAATGCGTGTCCACCGACGGAAGAGAGGCCCACCGTGGCCCAGTGGTGTAAGGAACGCTTGGATCTGGGTCCACCGATGGAGGAAGAGCCCGGTACGGCCCAGTAGTGAGGAAAACACCGGAATGCTGGCCCACCAATAAAGAAAGGATCCGCCGTGGCCCAATGGTGTGGAGGACGCCAGGATATGGGCTCGCTTTAGTCCAATGGTGAGAGTACTAGGATACGGTTGAGCCGACGGTGAACGGGTTCGCTGTGACGTAACAGCGAAGATGACGCCAGAATACGGGTCCACCGATGGAGGAAGGGTCCGCTTCGGCCCAATATGGTGGAGAGCACCAGGATATGAGTTCGCTTAGGCCTAATAGTGTGGAGAACGGCAGGATACAAGTCCGCCGATGGAAAACATGTCTGCGTTAGTAAGTGTGGAAAACATACAGCCCATTCAACCGGCAGTCGGTATTGGTGGAAGGATCATGGACTGATATGGGGCCAGTTTCAATCAATATCAAGCATGCTTGATAGTGCACAATCGCACCATTCAGCTCCAGTCCGTGAATGCACCAGTACCGACTCCTTTCCGAATGCCCTATACGAACATACGCCCTACGATGGAGGAAGAACTTCTCATGCTCATACTCAACTCATAACAAGAATTTCATATTTGAGCACATGTAATGATTAGTTTTGCTTCTTTGTTAATTTTCTAGGGATTTGGCAAGTGGGAAGCTTTTGCACCTGGCCCAAGTGGCTGCCCCACCCCACTTTCTAGCGTCCCGAAGGGGCGCTAGTATTGTATTATACATGTAACTCATTTAGGTATTGAATTGAACATTCAAAAGATTTAAATTTATCCAAGTTCTACTTCGAGCTTTGTGGCCGGAATGATGTGTATTCTTCGTTTTCATGTTAAGGTGTACATGGGAATTGTCGATGTGACGTGCCTCTTTATTTGTGCTGATTTAGCTGGAATCTGGCAAATCACCGGACAAGTGTTCTGTCATAGCCCTATCTTTGCCTACATTGCAGGGAACATATCTATGGGTAGGTTTCTATCTATAATAATGGACCTAATCCGTCCACATAGCAGGTACTACTGCATACATACGTTTATTAGCTTAAAAGCAGCACCCACGGAAATTTTCATCGCCGAATTTTCAACCTGATCTCAGGTTTTAGACTTAGACTGTAAGCAGCACATGCAAAGTGTTCAATTTTGTTGGAACCTATGGAGAAACAGTTTTGAGATCTTTCGGTTCGGCTATATTAGAGCAAGGTGGGCGAGTTTCAGGGGTCGAATAAAAAAGTCGATAACACTGCCATTATTTTCAACTTTTCTTGACACAGTTAGATAAATGAACAGTAAGGCAGCTTTCCTAGAAGAGTAAAGGTATAAGCAGAAGGAGAATAGAGTATTTATTAGACAGGCATATCGAAAAAGAAAAACAAAACCTAATGATGAAGTTTGAAAGTCTAAATAACGTAAACGCACATAACATTTAAGGATAAAGGATTTTAGGGGGAATGGAGAGGAATAATGAGCGAAAAGGAAGTGAATAGGCAATCACAGCAATGAATTCCCGGTCGAAAAGAGGGAAGAAAAAGTTTATACAAAAGAGTGCCACTTGAAATTATCGCCGAATCAGCTGACAGGTGCTGTTTTTCGCGCTCTATCCAAGATTTTGGAGCGCAATGCTAGCATGGAAACTCGTAATCAAAAAACAAGTCATCATAAATCACTAAAAAATAAAAAACAATTGGAAAAATGGCTCAACTTCCGTTTCGTACTTTACCCTTATAAGGAAGCTGAGCTGAAAGCGTAGGACTTTCCTCATCAGTAAAGGAGGGGAAGTCCTGAGCTTCAACCTAAAAAATGAATCAAAAAATTCACCAACTCGACCGCATTCTTGTCCTCTTCGTCTGCCGGGTGGGGGACTAGGAATACAGGCTGGGAATAGAAGGAATAGAAATACTCTCAAACGTGGGTGATTAAACCTTACCCTCGTAAAACTTACTGCCTAATGAACCAGTTCATCCAGGCATTACCTGTTCTTACTCGTGATAGAAAAAGTTTTAGCTGGTACCCTTATCGCAAAATTGACCCCACGATCGATTGGGTCACAATCGGATCAAGAGTTAGGTAACGAAAATTTCCGTGGGTGCCTTTAATGTAGTCTCTCTCAGGACATAAACTTACGGAAGCCACGATTTCCATGTCGACATAAAAAATACATTGGAATTCATTTTTCATACACATATTCCGTTTTCTTCATTTTCCTTAGGAGATATTATTATACATATTTTTTGTAGACATAATGTAAAACTGCTATGTACATATTATTCAGGTCTATGGGCGGCTACCTGCTTCTGCTGTGTATTTCTAGCCTTCAACCGAACATACGATCTGTGCTGGCCTACAAAAACCTATATTTTTGAAGGTAGGTGCATACGGGCACATGATCATCTACATACAGTTTCTGTCAGTGACGGTGCTTTTTCTGCGGGCATGGGAAGTCGCCGCGCTACCGCTTTGCACTGGAATCGGCGCTGTAATGGCAAATCGGTTTTTTTTTCACTGTTTTCCGTCGTATTTGATTCTTCATCACATGTTAACTATCGAGAAAATCAGCTAGGTGTCAAGAAAACCTAATGATCTAATCGTCGAGAAGATTCTAACACGAGCGGCGCAGTCGCGGCGCGTGTTTCTCGATGCGCAAAAAATGCACCTCCATCGACGCCTACAGTATGTAACACTGGAGAACTAACAATTCTTTTTAACTTCTCCACATACAGGTCCACAAAACAGCAAAAAATTTTGCATAGATTTTGGGCATAGAAAACGGGTACTTTAAAAGCTGAGCACTCGTTCGATACCCAGTTTTGTACCGTGTCGTCATTTTTTCATCACATTTTACCGCAGCTGTGCAGTGAACTGTACCACTCAGAATTTTCTTACGTTTTGAATGCCTTGTCTATTCTGAAAATGTTGTATCTTTTACTCCGTCCGGATTCAAATATGATGGATAATGAGCATTACCGGTACGGCAGCAATACCGGCAGTGCCCGACAACAACAGCACCTAGCTGGTCTGCCGCACTGCTGGTGGACCGTGCGACGCGGCCTCGTCTTCTGTGAGAAAATAATGATCATCACTGTATTAGATACCCACCTACACATATCCGTTTCGTAGAGTAATGTGTGCTAGTACTCCTGAATCAGACTATGTCTCATTTCACATTCCGGAGAAGGCCATTAACGTCATTCGCATTCAAATGATAATTTTCCGTTTGAATTTATATTTTCTTCCCGTCGGAAACGTTTGTGCAGCATCCAGGGTACAAAAACAGAAGACTAAAATTGGAAACTTCTGGGACCCTGACGAGGAGCAGCTTCCACGTTTATTCGCTTTCGGATAAACGTACAAAGACATTTTTTTACCGTTTCAGGGAAATTCATGTGGTTCTGGTTGACGTTGCCCACAATATACTTTCTTTTCTTCACATTTTTCGAGCGACCTCTGCTGTACGATCCCAAGACGTTCACGTTCCTTTTCGACCCTCAAACCAACTTCTCGAAGTACATCGATCCTACTTTTGTGAGTTTCCCTATGCTTTTAACGATTGCTTTCAAGGTTTTTCTGGACTTTCTCAGAAGACAAATTAGCACTAGAGATCTGTTTCAAGAAAAATCTTCGATCTCTCTCGCCTACGTTCACTATGCAACAAACATCGTCGGATTTGTTTCCATTATCGTAGGAGTGTACCCGCTTACTCAGCTACAACACTACAATATTAAATTGGCCGGCATGAACTTGTCTGCGGAGGAGATTTGTGAAGGAGAATTTTGCACTAAGAATGAGATATCTCTCACAACATGATGGGTGGGAAACACTATTTTCAAGAAAAAAAATGGCTACAGAGCTGAAAAGCAATGGAAAGAATTGGAAAAATAGCAACAATTTAATTATTGTACACAATATTTCAAAACATCAAGCATATTCCTGCTGTGCGATTTCCACAAAAGCAAGATCGGCGGATGTACAGTCTGTCCAAAATGACGAGTCCGCCCCCGCATGCGGGGATCGAGAGGCGGCGCGGCTGAGATGTGTGCTGTCAGCTGCCAAGTCGACCACGTCACAGCCAAATCATTGGTTGATACCACGAAGATTACGATGAAAAGTGGTACGCAGATTAGAGATGATGACGTGAAGTGCTGGCAACGTGGCCAACTCTGGATCCCCGAGCGCATAGGCGGACTCGACATTTCGTACAGACCGTATTTTGCCCGAAAAATACCCGTGCAGCAGTGATAGACGCAGGAAGTAGGTGGGTTGGGGCGAGGGGGAGCAGGGGAAAAAAGTGGGGTATTTGGAGACAATGGAAAACAAAAATAACAAAAATAATAATTCAACTATTGAATAATTAATACACATATGAAGAATGATGATTAAAAAAATGTGTGAAAACTTATACAAGATCTCCATTTTTTTCATTAAGCAACCTCTAAAATTCGATGATTCGTCGTCGAAATGGCGGGGGGTGGGGAGGGGAGGAATTACGGGTTAAAATCAATAAAAAATCAATAAAATCAATAAAAGTGTACATGAAGACATTTTTGTAAAGAACTTTATTTAATTTTATAGCGGAAACAGAAAAATCACAGTCGTAACGTTTTGAATTATTCTGGGCCAGCTCATTAGAGCAATATTAACTCCCCTCGTACAGGCTCCTCTTTCACTCCTAATGAAGTTAGAGCAGAACCCTGCAAAATTTTTGAATCCCGAGGAGGGAAATTTTTTATATTACACGGCTGCGACTGTAAGTGAAAGGTATTGTGATCCAGTAAGTGTCTTTATTGGGTTGTTGTTAGAGAGATCAGATCAAAACTTCGGACTCATAGGAAGCCGCTCCCTCGCAACCTCGTTACTAAATATATAATAATGTAATAGAATGTCACTGTTTTTATTTGTCCAATGATTGTTAACAGAGAGTCAGCAAGTAGTTACTGAGATGGGACCATATTGGACTCATTGCGGGGCCCTAGCACTGGAGTCTTTTTCCCTAGTAGTTTTTTGGCCACTTTTGACCACTCTATACAAATGCTTGGGTATGAGTCGCACTTTCTGAATCATCATTTTCTATAGACAGATTATGAATCATGCTGCATTTGAACAGCTTCATGGAGCAATTTGTTTTTGTAGTGCGCTAATCTTTGTTCCCTACCAGCGGAAAATTGTGTGTACCCCACCAATTTGCTTCCGAGCTACATCTCAGCACAATCCTTGTCTAAAAACATGAGTTGTCAACATGAAAGGAGTAAAGAGTTTGTTGCGGATATGGTATGAAAGATTCAGGGTTCATTTGTGAGGGTGCGGCCATTAAAAAAGTCAGAATTTTGTATTAGCTAGTTCTCAGTCTACTGGTCCTTGATTTTCACACAGTTTCTAGTCACCTGAACCTGAAAGTATCTTCTCAGCAGTTTTGTAGGTGAAATTTCGAAAGTCCAAGTTCCTGCATTGATGAAGATTCCAGCTTTTTTTTCACCCTTCCCCCTCCCTTTCCCCTTCGGTTTCTGCTGTCAGTTCTGAGCAACTCTTTGAGCCAGACGATTGCCCTGTGTTATATTATCCAGATGGTAATCTTACTTCATATGGAATTATATCATTTTCAGTACGCAAATGTCCCTCACACCATCAACAACTCCGTGGTGATCGTCAGCCTACTGGCATTCTACCCACTTATCTGTGGTAGCTTGGCCTACCGAGTGTACAAGAACAGGACCAGCCGAATATCGACGATGACTAAGCAAGTCAGTGGTTTATCCTGTGTAGTTTTATACGTACTCGCAACTTTTTTACTATTATTTCTTTTCAGATAATTATACAATCAATGGTGATATGTGGTTGTCACATTGTGGGATGCTTCCTGTACGTATACACTCAGTACTTTCCTGTTCCGAGCATATTCACAGTGATCAGCAATTTAGCATGGATGGGAAATCACGGTGAGTTTAAAATCAAGGATCCCCTGCCTGGTATACGCTGAAGAGACGAAAACCCGGAGCACTATGCAAGCTATGCAACATTAAGATTACCCAGGGTAAACGTGCCAAAATACCCAAACTTATCTATGGTCAACACTTTCGTTCACACGTTTACGCTAGTTCATCTCAATGATGTATCCAGGCGTTATTGTTGATGTAAGATAGAGGAAATCTATGTAACTTTATCTTACTACAGCTATGCACAAATTGAAGCCAGAGTTTTAACTGTTTCGGCATCCGAAATGTCGTAACCTTACCTAACCTCACAACGAATGGTAATGTTACTCGTCTACCAAGAAACTGGTTATGCACCTACACTCAGCTCATGGAGCAAGTACAATTTTTCAAACAAATAATATGAAGCAGTGATGCTTCGAGTTTGTATGCATATAAACACCTCCGCTGTATCGTCCAAAGCAATCCCAATCCAAGACAAGTCTTCTTAGATTTAAAACCGTGTTTCAGGGCTACCAGGCATCATCTACCTTACTCTAAACAAAACGATAAGATCTCATGTCTTAGTTCTGATCGGATTTCGTCGCTATTATCCCAAACTTCATGTCCTTGGTACAAATACGTCTTGATTCGTGCTGATTCAGCAACCATGTCAGATTTTATCGCTACCTGTGGGATCTGTTAACTCCAACCATTTTCATCTGGTGGAAGCACAGCGTTATTTTGAACATGCTTATTTGATTTTATGAGCTTCTTTATGACAATAAATGAAGCATTTTCTTTAGCATGTTGATTTTCAGACCTTAACTGTACGTTCACAGTGATATTTGACGACATTGTTCTTGAAAAAATTGGTCAGGAGTACCTAAAGACAGCGCCCATGGAAATTTTCGTTCCAAATATTTCGGAGTATTCCAATAGTATCGAGGCTGCTTAACAACTTCATAAAACTGAGACGTTCCAATAGCTCCGGAACGCTTCTTTTGGAAGCTCTTGCTTCCGTGATGAGCTACCGGTGTGGCCGAATTGCACGGACCATGGGATGAGTACCCGAGATCAAATGACCAATAGAGCTGCCCTTTCACCTACCGAATCTTCGTGCAGTCACTTATTTTTTCTTCTGAACTGCAGCGTCTCCCCATTCCATCTATTAAACAAAGCGCCGTAAGGGGGCTAGAGCGGTTAGAGATACGGGGCGGCACTCATAGACACCGCAATCTTGAGGCGCAGACTGTGTGGCGAAATGGCCGATTTCCATGGACGCAGACACGTTCGCTTCGGGACCCGAAATTACGTCACTGCTGGCTCTCCCGCATGTACGGGATGGTGATTTCATCACCTTCGCTGGCGGTCTCGCCGCATGGGAGTGAGGGAGTGTTTACGAGCTTTCAGGCTGCACAATATACGCAGCAGGAAAACCAACCTTCCACTGATGCGACGCTGAGTGCACTTGCAGGAGGAGATGGACGGGTGCTATGAGGGCTGCCGCGTCTCGGAAGCTCGGGAGGGTGCACCTACGCGGTCGCCTCATCTGGTGGGTGCTATTGTCGCATCCCCTGCTGAATTCTCGCAGCGATTGTGTATCCACGACATCCGTTCGTTTCGAGAAAGCTTCTGCACTAACAAAGAGTAAGAGCCTCTCAATATGAAGCCATGACATTGTGTATCCAATCAACTTTATACGGATACGGGTCCACCGATGGAGAAAAGGCCCGCCGTGGCCCAGTGCTGCGGGGGACACCGACATACGGGCCCACCAATGGAGAAAGAACCCCCCGTGGCCCAATGGTGTGGGGGACGCCAGAACACGGGTCCACCGATGGAGAAAGGGCCCGCCGTGGCCCAGTGCTGCGGGGGACACCGAGATACGGGTCCACCAGTGGCGGACGCAGAAAGTGGGCGGGGGGGGGGGGCGTGGGAAGAAAAGTGGGGTCTCCGCCGTTTTGGGGACCCAGACGGAAAATAAAATTAATAATAATATTAATTATAATAATAAACAATAAATAAAAAATATATTAAAAATAATAATAAAAATAAACAATTAAAAATAAACTAACACAAGATTTTTATTTGTATTGTAAAGTAATTTCGAAAATTTGGCGACCCATTCTCGGGGGGGCCCCCCCCCGCCCCCCCTGCGTCCGCCACTGAGGTCCACCGATGGAGAAAGGACCCGTCGTAGCATAATGGTGTGAAGAACGTCAGGATACGGGTTCACTTTAGTCCGATAGTGTTGAGAATGCCAGGATGCGAACCCGCCAATGGAGAACGGGTCCGGCTTGCCCTAACTGTGAGAAAGGCGCCAGAATACGGGCGCTCTGATGGAGGAAGGGCCCGCCGTGGCCCAGTAGTATGGATAACACCAGAATACGGGTCCGCCAATATAGGATTGGTCCGCTGTGACTCAGTAAATTGGAGAATACCAGGATATGATTCAGGCCTAATAGTGAAAATGGCGCCAGAATACGGGTCCACCGATGGAGAAAAGCCCGCTGCGGCCCAGTAGTCTGGAAAACACTCGGATACGATTTCGCCTTGTCCAATAGTGTGGGGAACGGCAGGATACAGTTCCGGCGATGGAGAACGCGTCTGCGTTAGCCGGGTAGTGAGGAATAGGCACGAATACGCCATACGATGGAGAACGAACTTCTCATGCTCATACTCAACTCATAAGAAGGACTTCATGATTGGGCCCATTGAAAGATTGGTTCTACTTCTTTATCAATTTTCTAGAGATTTGGCAAGTGTGAAGCGTTTGCACATGTCCCAAGTGGCTGCCCCACCCCACTTTCTAGCGTCCCGAAGGGGCGCTAGTCGAAAGAAATCATCACTGAAAAATGTGTATCAGTCAACAAAACTACTACTTGGAAATCAAAACCTCATGGATTTCTATAATGGAGGAAGAACGATCTAAAATTGAAATTTCGACAAAGAACTGAATGCAGTAATAGTGAAACGGATAACTCCCATGAAATGCTACCAGGAAAGGGTCGTGGGTTACAAAAACAATATGATCTACAGAAAAACCAGCGAACCTACCCAAAGTGGAAGAAAGTGCGGTGAACTTCGCGAGATTTGCACAAAAACAGCTGATTCCTCTACGGTGGACGCAACAAAGGAGAGCACGTCACGCGTGGTAACTCGTCCAAAGATATCGCATCACGAAAGAATACTTGTTAAAGAGTTGAACGCAGGGCCTTCCCTGCTCTTCTTGTACGAAAACTATTTGGATCGTGCTAAAGTTCTTTGAAAAGTGAAAACCTGAGAGGCCAAAGTTTCCATGGATGCTGCCTTTAACTTGACCGTCATCGCGTTTCGCATGTTGAATTATTTTCCATGTTCAATCTCTTAGCTCACGATTCTAAAATCTAAGGAAACACTGTACCAGGGTTATATAAGTTTAATGAATGATGTGCGTAACAAAAAAATTGATTTTCATAAATCGTAGATATTCCAAAACCGCTGTAAGGCGTAAATCATAGATCTTTACTGAGGCTCCGAATACCATTGATAATCCATAAATTTCAACGCGTCATATAAGAAAGTCATTCTCAAAAGGTATCAACCGCGAGATCGCTCCTCGCACAACTTCCATATATTATCCTTAAGGTGACAACACTATTATGAAGAGACAAGGCTTTTTTTTATATCTTCTTCAGTGTCTCTGTCAAAGTTCTGGAAAAATTATGTCCTGTTACCCATCGCTGAGGAAGAGAAAATCCCCTTCGATCTATTTAGTAATCCTGGTGTTCACACCATCCGTGGATCTATCTGGTAATGTTTCAACCAACCCATCCATAGCTCCGTGGTCCTTAAATTCCGTGACTGAATCGGCTGTGCTCAGCCGTATGGGTATGTGGCACATACGGATTCAATGCCTCTATAATTACCTGATAAAGTCGAATGGGAGAAAAAGATTATTAATTGCACTTTATCATCTTTATAAATGGGTGTTAGCGATTGGTTTACAAGAGCTCGGTTAGAAAAAAAAAACCTCCTTGCACACTACTGGAAGCCGAAGTTGAATCTAAAAAAACAAAGCGAATCTTTTTGGCGAACAACAGAGGCTCTGGATGACTGGTCGTACATTAACATCGCTAGGAAAAGAGAGATCGTAGCTATTGACGATCCTGTAGCACTTCATGTACAATACCCACATTAACTTCGTTAAAAATGAACGTTCAGAACGCGGATTTGCGTTCTTTTCGTTCCAATGCTATAACTCATCACAATGAAAAGATATATGGACAAACCAGGTGTCAGGAGTAACAGAGTGCTAGACTATAGGCCCTAACAAAATCATCTACGAATATTCAATTTGAACCTTGGATTTCTGAAGTTTTTCATTTTGCCTCCACTTTGCCGCCGATCGCGCGCGATAAGGTGCGCGACGAGCTTTGCGGCGTCCTGAAAACCGACTAGAATAGGGAAATTTTCGAGAAAGCTTCCAAGAACTCGTTACAGTTTTGTGCCTAGTATCTTGTTGTGAGCCTTCGAGGAATCCTGGCGAGTTCGAGAATTTTTTAGTATCTTGTTGTGAGCCTTCGAGGAATCCTGGCGAGTTCGAGAATTTTTTTATATTAAAGTACGTGGCACGAATGAGCATACCACATGAGTGAGATGCAACAACAATTTCGCGACTACTCTTTATCTCATCTAGCCCTTCGATCGGTGCCACTGCTGATTTATTGGTTTTCATTTTATTACTGTTTAAAATGCGGACTGTTCGATGCGAAAACGACGAAAATGCGATGCGAAAACCTCAATATTGAGTGTGCTTTAGTTCAACAATGAGACGATCTTTTGCCCTCCCAGAATAAAGTGGGAAATGTACAACTTGCTCTTCCAAGCAGTATTGGTATCTCTGTCCTAGCTGTCCTCATTTCTTGGCTGGGACTGCTCCATTTTCGTAGAACTTTTCCGCAGCTTTCAAAAAACATCAGTAGCAGGCCTGGAAGAGCACTTTGACAGCTGATACCTGCGCATTCCGAAAGACCTTATGAATGCGCATGTCTCCTATCAAAATGGTTAGTTTTGGAGAGATTCGATTTTTTTTACCCTAAATTTTAGCGCAAACCCTATGGCGAGACTTTCTCGCTGTTATTTACGATTTTGTCACAAAATCTAGGCCAGTTTTTCGCCAATCGTACGAAATTTGCGTAAAATGGCCGGAAATTGTAATTATGCACATCCCTGTTCACCACTCAAAATTCGAGGCCGCACAGCTCGGTCGCCTAGAGAGTGCGTCTATGACTTTGCCTGAAATTATGCTCCAGAGTGGTGACGTCCAACTGGCCAGCTGATTTCATTTAATTTCATCTAGTTTTTACACTTTTCCTTGTAAGTTCTAGTATGTACGTGGTGTGATTCCTTCCATCATGACGTTTACCTACTGTCACTTCGTAAGATATATAGAAGGATCTTATACCGGATGCATTCTCCGCGCTTTCCCGTCGATCGAACCAGCTAATCGGATGGCCGATATCGCGTTGCAGCTGTAACTAAGTACGAACGAAGTCACAGACGCACTGGACTATACCCACGTACGTATTTGTTGGACAAAGTGAAACAGTAGTTTCAGACATTGTTCTGTTCGGCTTTAATAAGGTGTGGTTGGAAGAATTTCGGTATAGTCACCGACGCCGAATATACTGCAAATACGCTGTCATTAGCCCAAAATGGAGATTCACGTGGTATAAAGTGTTGGTACGGAAGAGAATTTATAAGCGTATTTTTGCAAGCATTCAAAGAATAAAATAGTAGCTTTCCACGAAACCTTCATGACGCATAGAAGAGATTAAAAGTATGAAAGCTAATCAGACAGTGAACCGAAGCACGTGCTGATAGTCTCAGAGCCGCGTAAACACTTCAGTAAAGAACACCTATATCATTTTGTGATGTGTACCGTGGCTCACGATGCTCAGCCATCTATTTAGCTTCATCTTTTGTGGGGAATTCCGGATGTCTATTAAGATATGTATCCATCATAAAGACTGGCGGTGGCATGCGCAGCCTTGCAGAGCTGTCTCTGTAGGCATGCATTTTCGTGAAAAAAAAAATACTCTACACTATTGGAATCGTCGTCTCTTGGAGCTTCTATTCGTACAAAAATCTCAGGAAGGATCCTGAGGTGAGACAATGTCTTTAAGATCATCATCCTCATGCACGAACCCATACATGGCAGGCATGTAGGTGCCTTCCAGCCATTGACTGCTCACCAGGAAAACAAGTCTTGCCAGTGGGCCGCTGATACGGCTGCCTTGCCACGAGTCAAGCTCATTCGTGAACACTTTTTTTTACTCAGCAGGGGAAATCAAGGCTTAGTGGGTTATGGAGAGTAGCAGATGCAAAGGAAAATTGGGATACAGATTTGATATCAATGTCGCAGACTCCCACTTCCACTAACGCTGCTTTTAATTCTATTGTGTCAGTTAGTCGCCGTCAACAAGACTCATCTTCATCCTGAACCTCTTGAAGTTAGTGCAAATTATGTTCAATAATAACTCGGCATTACTGCGTGTTCTCATATAAAGTCATGCCTACTCGTCCCTTATATGGGTACCAGTCTGGCCGTCCGGCTTACGCCGGACTTCCAGACTTCTACTGATGCTCGCTTCGCTACATACTGCACGTTGAAAACACAAAGGTGCAAATGTATTGATAAAATCTTCATCTTTCCACGCAGTTCTATCGCTCTCCTGAGAAGCCCTTGACCCCTTAGGTGGCAGCTTCTTCCATATGAACGAAGTTATGCTCTCGAAATTAGTGGACGTGAAGGAATAAATGTAACCAATTCAGCGCAAATGCAATGGATCCATTGGACCCGAGTCCAGGCGTTTCCTCACTTTTGGACGCCAGCGGACCCTTATCACACCATTGTACCCGACTCCAGGCGTTTCCCCACTTTTGGACGTTTGCGCACCCTTATCACACCATTGGACCCGACTCCAGGCGTTTCCTCACTTTTGGACGCCGGCGCATCCTTATCACACCATTGGACCCGACTCCAGGCGTTTCCTCACTTTTGGACGCGGGCACATCTGTTTATGGCATTGGAAAACACACGACATCAATGCAATGGCAATCAACAATGATATACAACGAGAATGGTATTGAGGCAGCTCAGTAGCAGAACATGGTAGGCTGGTGAGCGAAAATTTTCCTCCATGTTCACTCATAATTGTTTTTCCCTATCAGATTAGAATCAGGCGTGAGCGTTTTCCTCAGTCATTGAGTCGAGAAGTTTTTAAGAAGAACTATCCACTCTGTTTTTTTTTTCGGAAGCATATCTGAAGAGCTGATGGATCCTACTGTCTGTCAAGCGATCCGGCGACGGTCAGATATTTCTTTCAAGTAAACTTTGCTAAAAAGATGTGGTTTTCTAGATTTAGCCCTAGCAAGCACAAACCACTTGGGAAAAGTTGCTCGGACAGGAACCAATGGAGGGGAGAGAGGTGGTGAGTCGCCGTTCGTGTGGTTCCCCTCCATATCAACAGCTATACAAGTGCCTGAGGTTTAGTTTCTCCTTTATCTACCTATCTAAAAGGACATCAAAAACAGATTCTAACGATATCGATTACGAAAAGTACATTGCAGCTCATGCCTACACGTTTTGAATTCATGTTAAGAATCCAAAAATTTTCCCACAAGAGGTGTATTCTATCATAATAATACCAGTAAGTTCTTCCTATAACTCGCACATTATTGCATTAGACTAGAGATTTTTATTCTGAATGAAGTCGTGCAATTTTAACGAATCGTGTGGTCTAGTGTGGTCGCGACTCCAACGACAGCCACTAGACCTTCAAAGCAAAGCGTATGTTAGTTTTCCTGTGGTTAGCCTGCGGTTTCTTTGCATTGCCTGGGCATCGATACTGGCCCAGTTTCAGATTTTTCGATGGTTTTCATGCATCGTCGAGAATTTTTTTGGCTACGGCAATGGCGGAGACATCAAGTAATTAGCCAGTGAAACATCTTATACAATAAACTTGTGTGTTCCTGAAATGAACAACTACTTGGACTGATGTGTATTCCTCACAGATTAGCAGAGGTGAAATCATATCAGCGCCGGAGGAAATAGCGTCCGCCATGAAACCATCAGTTCGTTGACGGAAACACGACAGCGCAATGAAGTTAAGAAAAGAAACTTCTTGCAGTATGTAACTGGCAATTCTTACCCATCAACACGACGGAAAAGGATTGATTTATCTACTTACGACTAGATGTCATGTATTGTATGTAAATTATTCGTCTGCAGATGAGTACGTAAACGTACTCTTGCACGTGTTCCAGGAAGTAGACTAGTAACATTCCTGGGAGCTTTAATGACACACAAACGCGATAAAAGTACGAAAGCTAATCGGAACAGAAATCGGAGAACGTGCTCAGAGTGCCCAAAAGCCGTGCAAACACTTTACCAGAGTACATTTAGAACATCTTGTAGTGTTTACAGAGGAATAGTCCAATTGAGAATGCCTGAGTTTTTCTGCAATGCTGTTGCGGACATCTCGAAGCTTCATCCTTTGAAAAAAGATGGGAGATTATTATATTATTTTCGTGTGTGTAAAGTGTTGAGACTCTAGGAATACAGCAATTTTATTCGGCAAGCTTTCGGCGTTATAATGCCATTTTCAAGTCTATAAAAATACGATATATAATGCAACAGAGGAGAGGAATCAAAGACTGTAGAAGCAATAGCGCTTCACCAAGCGGCCGCCTGGAAGCAAATGAAGCGGTGGGGGCAGCGATATTTTACATACGAGATCAACTTCAACGCTTCTAGCTACTCAGGTGAGCTTTATCTAATGTATGCTAAATGTTCTAAAAGTGACGCTCAAAAGAAAATTCAAGAAGAAAAAACTTTGAGGAAAACTCTATATAAGGTGAAAAATGACTTTGCGAAAAATTTCAAAGTAGGTAGATGGTAAGAAAACCAACGAAAAAAGACACAAGAGACGAAAATCAGCAGTGGAAGTCGAAAATTCGCTTTTATTGCAGGGTGGAAGGTGGCATTTTCATGCATAAACATATATGATGGCGCTCAAGAAATCAGAAAAACAAGAGTTAGGTTGTTCATTGCAATCGATTGCTCAACTGCAATCCATTTCACTGGCAACTGCTGGCCGTCCAGCAATCACATTGTTTCAACAAACATTGCTGTCCCTTACATTTGAGAAGGGCTATTTACGAAGAACTTTCATTTTCGTGCACATGTTCCTGTTAGTTTCCAATTTTAAGCAATACTTTCTACGTATTTTCAACATCCTCAGTGAACCTCCTAGAGTTGCAAGCTGATTACCTCGTAATACTTATGTTCGAGGGGTTCATTCTATTTATGCGTGTTCTTTTAATTTTTTTTTTGTTCTCCAGGCTACATTCGTTATTTTGCACTTTTTTCAGCTGAACGGTCATAGTTAATGAATCCTTCTAGGTCCATCTTGACATCAACAATGCCCTAGATAAAACATCTGCCAGCGGAAGCTCCCTGAAAATTCCATTCCACTATCTTATCTGTAGCGAGCGTTGATCACAGACCAGGAGCAACGGCTCCGTCTGACCTGATAATCAAAGGCCAGGCCAAGTGCTGAACATAATCGCTCCTCTCATAAATGGCATTATCTACCGCATTATAAATGATCATCACCACATGTTCGATGTGTTTTCCTCCGTTTTATTGTGGTTCCTTTTCCATTCTCTGGGATCTCTGCTGTTTCCACCGCCAGAGTGGTTCGTAAAGGATCGCAAGGGAAATGGAGAATAAGAAAAAAATAAGATGCTACTTATTAGAAAACTGAAAAGGAAGAGCGGAATGCGCATATTTTTTGCACATAACCTTTAGACGCGAAACAAGCCAAGAGATAGAACTTACCCTATCCAGTAAGGAAAGGAAGAATGAAAATGATAAAAAGAAACAAAATAAACTAGTTTGAAGCTTGAAATTCGCCTTTTTTTCACTTTGTTGACACCAAAATATATGTAGTATGTGTCTTCTAAGACGTTGCTGTATTATTATGTACAAACACTATAGATCAGGACTTGATAACTTCGTCGTCGACTATGTTGAGAATAATCTCAGGATTCTACCCCTCCCTTTTCGCCTACCTTATTTTCGGGCGGTTTTGAGCCATTGAGATTTTTTCACCTTTCCAGGATGCGGTTCCTACCGCTGCCCTTTTTGCTCGGTCTTGTTTTGGCTGATGATGTGCGGATGGATTGTCATCCCGAACCAGGCGCTTCTCAGCAGAACTGCGAAGAAAGGAATTGCATCTGGCAACCACCAGCCGATCAACAGGTAAGAATGAGCATCTCACTGCTGGGCATACTAGACATTCATCACAATGCACTATTTCTGAAGACTATTCGAAGAAAAAAGTCTGGCACAATTCTGTTGCTCTCGCTCTCCTTTCATTTTTTTTCGTTTGGATAACCTTTTTCAAGTAATTTGCTTTTGCAGGATTTGGTTCTAAGAATAATAGATTTTTCTGTATCAGGCTCCACCTTGTTCCATTTCTCACACTGAAACAGTTCTCAAAGATTACCAAAGATCAGCCAAATTCCCATGAACTAAAAGGATACGCAAGTACGAGTAGTCTTGTTTCCTAAAAAAACCATATTTGGGAAGAATTGCATGTCCAGTATCATTGCTTTCGTTTTTTTTTCTGTTGAATATAACTATTAGTAAGTACAATATATCAGCAGTACCTTTTGTGCTAGAATATTTTGCATTTTCAGGCAACAATACCGTGGTGCTTCATGAAGAAGGGTATCGGTTACACAAACATTTCAACAGCCGAATCTGTAAGTATTATATTAAGATATTTCTGCTCAACATTGTGTCTATAAAATCTCAATTATGCTTCGCTTATTCAATGAATTCGATTTCACACGTTTCTACTTTGCGCTTCTCATGACAATGCAGTATAGATGTCATTTCATGTCATCACGCTGCAAAAGAACGGCGGACCGAAGAATCCCTGGGGAGACGACATTCAGCAAATCTTCTTCACATCAGGCACTATTGGGAAAACCCTCAATGTGAAAATCTATGTGCCTGGACGGTGAGTTCTTACTACTGGGGTTGATTTACCAGTCACATGAAGACCTCAGGACCTACATCTGCAGAAGAACATTCAGTCCCCCTACAATTGTCCAACTAAGGAACAGGGATTAAACTTTTACAATATCATAATGACCGCCCCACCTCAGAAACGTTCACAAAATTTTCATAAACAAAATTCTCATGAGCTGCTTATAAGAATGATGTACGTAATCCCGCTAAACTACAAAACTGCTGAAAACCCTTTTTTGAGTCCAATTCTTGAGGAGCTTGTGGGCGGAGACGGCGGAGAGGACGAGATTTCTCAACAATGCACTACCAGGAATGCACTTTCTGAGGAGAATTATACTCGTCGTGAGAGGTCTTCATCATCCACCAACAAGCAGGATAGGAGGGCTTTTGCTATGTGACTAGAAAGGCAGTACATATATGAAACGAAAACACCGTAGCTTTCCCTCCCCTGGCTTCGCCCTTAGGCTCCCCAAAGGTTGGGCTTCATGAAGATGTTTTCCAACAGCTTCATAAGGAATCACATGAGCCATTGTGGTCAGCAGCTTTTGGAAATTCTTTTCAACTGACTATTTATTTGTTTATTTGTTTACGTATTTGCTCATTTATTTATGTCTTGATTCATTCATTTATTCCTACACCATTAAGGTGCCCCAACACAGCAAACAGCATGAGAAGGCCGGAGTTCGGCAAATAGTAAGTTAGGGAGGAGGATAACCAACTAGATGGCAGAGATGCCATAGCACAAAAATGGTGCCATCCCCCTCCATCCCCCCCCCCCTCCCCATCAAGGTCACTAAACGAGACATTTGAAGGATGCAAAACATGAAACGAGTAAGAGAATACTGTTATACAGGTACGAGCCGCCGGTCAACCTTCCACGCAACCCATCCGTTTCTGCCGACAGTCTACAGGTGCCTCGTTGCTTTTATCATAAATAGCCTCGGCACAATTATGACTGATGACAAAGGTTACTCTCGCGCTCTCTTCGGTTCAATTGAAAATATTCAGCAAAACCCTACTCTTTTTTTCCCAAATTTTCAAACTTCGGTTGTAATTCCCTTACTTTAAAATTTTTGTAGCTCGCTACTCATAACGTCGACAACACGTTCTCTTTCACAGTACTACGAAAATCTTCAGGACGGCGATTGTTCGATACATCACTAGGTGAGGTTGTTAAAAAAGATCATTTTTAAAGTCACTGTCTCCACAACACAATTATTCGGAGTCGTTTTTATGTATAATACATTTCTACCGGAATTATGCCAGCAGAACACTTGGTCTTTATACATATAATTCAATGGCATGTGATTTCAGGTGGCCTAATTTTCTCCGACAAATTCCTTCAAATTGCCACTTATCTGCCTTCGGATGCTATGTACGGATGGGGAGAAAACGTACATCCAACACTCAAGGTTAACAGAAACAGTCGTTCAATAGTTTCTTAGACTTTGTTGTCTACAAATATGATTCAATATTTCAGCACAATTTCACATCGTACACCACATGGGGTATGCTCGCCAGGGACGAGCCACCAAGTTCAGCTGGATTGATCACAAAAAATCTTTACGGTACGCTAGTTCATCGCTTGCTTGAATTCACGCTACCAAAACAAGATCTTCCAGTTATTTTCAAATCTGTCTCTTTTAAGGTGTTCATCCATTTTATATGGTGGTAGAGCCAGACGGAAATGCTCACGGAGTGCTCATACTAAACAGCAATGCGCAGGTGAGAGTAGATTAACCTCCTAAAATGTTTTTTTTAGAAAAATCGTGCGTTCATGTTTTTTATATGAATATTAGTTTGTAGTTCCAAATCCGAATTTGCCCACAGAACACAGGTCTTTTGAATTACGTAGAATGAGCCACATTGCCGCTCAATCACTTTTGCATCGCCAAAAACTGCTCACCTGGTCTGCCGCGTCGCACCATATACGCTGCGCCGCACACCAGTTGGGCGTTGTGGTTGTCGAGCGTTGCCAGTATTAGTCGTTTGTTCATTTTCCACCATTTTCCTGGTGTCCTTGCTTCTATTCTGAAATGCGTGAGTCTGCTTGCATCATACTGACTTTTTACCCAACCCTAAGAAGATTTGAGTTAGTATGCACGATCCGCCTAAATACTAAATAAAAAGGAGAACTCTACTCATAAACCATTATGAATAAATGTGAACAACGAAAAAAGGACCAAAACGCAGGCTTTTTTTCAATGAAAAAGAACACACGAAGTAATAATTTTTAATCTTCTCAGACCTCGGTAAAATGCCGAACTGATGTCACGCTGATCCGAGCACTTTAAAATGAGAACAAAGACACAACGAAAAACTGAGGAAAAGATTATCACTCCCAACAACCACTGAGCCCACTGGTCAACCGCGTCGCCTAGGCTGTGCAGCGGGGCAGAACGGGTAAGGGGGGGGGTTCTGTGATGCAAAAATCATTGAAAGCCACCGTAAGTTTGCTCGCGTCAGAAGTCTAAAAACGAATCACATTTTTGGAAATTTTTTCTAGGAAACTTGGTCTTCCCCAGTATTTTCAAAGCCGAGAAAATCCAGTATTTCTATGTAGTTGTACCATTCCAGGAAGTTACAACTGCGCCAGGACCAGCTCTGATCTACCGGACTATCGGTGGTAACCTCGATATGTACTTCTTCCCAGGGCCTACCCCTGAAGAAGTCACGCAACAATATCTGGCGCTGATTGGTACTCCATTCCTACCAGCTTATTGGGCTCTAGGATATCAGGTGGGGTGTAGTAGCTCTCTAACTCAAGAAGGAACGATAACAAAAAAAAACTCTTGAAGAGAAATGACTTCAGATCTCTCGATATGGCTACAAGAACCTCGACGACATGATGGGAATAATAGGAAGAAATGTGAAAGCTGGTGTGCCTTTGGATACCGTTGTTGCCGATATTGACTACATGGATAGATACAAGGATTTCACCACTGGAGAGGTCTTCATTGCTCAGCAACGCTGATCTCGAGAAATGTTAAATAAGCTTTTGAGGGTTGGCAAGGCTTGTCGGATTATGTCACAAAACTTCACAGTCAAGGAATGCGGAACATTCTCATCTATGACCCCGCAATTCAAGTGGACTACGACTCTTTCAAGAGAGGAAGGGATGCGGTAAGTGCATCATCACGAATTTGAGTTGTAAAATTGGAAGAGTTTCTAAATCTGAATGATGGTTACTATTTTTAGAATGCCCGATTCATTGAGTGGGAGCGACCTGATCAAGTGATGCGATCCATCCAGGTATTTCTCTAATATCAATTTTTGAATGCAGATAGAAGCACAACAGTGCAAAACAACAGATCATTAGCGAACAATTTGAATCAACGTTCCGATTTAAAGCAATTAGAGAATTTAATTCTTAAAACTCAACAAATTTGGAATTGACCTTGAGGTTTTCAGATGGAAGAATCTCCATGAGTTGTTGATGGTACTTATGGACGTGATTTCGTGCAAAAATCGGTGAAAAGTCGCTTCCAATTCATAATTTTTGGGGAGCTTATGGGCGGGGCCGGAGGTGGGGTAAGGCGGGGAACGAGGTTCCCGAAGGTGCACTCCCGGGATCACACCTCTTCAGGAAGTTCATGCTTCTCCTGAAAGTTCCTCATCGTGCACTTCCACACACAAATGGAGTCCTGACACAAGATTCAGGACTCCATTTATGACTAGAAAGAAGCTGCATGGTACGAAAGCCACGTGGTTCCACCATGGCTTCGCTCACCGTCTCCCCCAAAGTTGAGGCTCGAAATGAAGTTTTTTGGTATTTTTGTACACGGCCACATATAACACTGTAATCAGGAAGTCTTGAGATTTCCTTTCATATAAAAATCTCAAGAGTGATCCGGTGATCCGCTTTTAAATGTATTATGGAATTAGAAAAGCACAAAACATGAACTTTTCTAAATTATCATATACGATAGGGCGGCTCAAGCCAAGAATGATCTAAAGTGACTTGTTAAGGATCTCTACCCCCTAGCCAAGGACACCAAGATCATGTTGGGTGTTGTGTGGCCAGATAGACACGTGGCATTCCCTGATTTTCTGGACACATCCAACAACACAGCTAACTGGTGGATTGATGAGTTTGTGCGCTACTGGAAACAGGTAATTCTCGTTAGATACGATAGATTTTCGAATATTAATTATTGGAGACTCCATTGATCTGGTGGTGGTTTCCTGTTACTCGTATGCGCCGCTTCCTCTGCTCTTTGGCACCCCGATTGTCTGCGCATCTGCACATCTATGTATTAATATCGCCGATCTCATTAATGATTGATCAAGTGGTGTGCACTGAGCGGTTAGTGAAAGCCAGATCATCTTTGCAAAAAGAATGAAAATTTTACATCAGCTCACATTTTATATTAGGTCGTCAAGCATGAAATGTCTGATTTTATGAGCAGTCAATTTGACAGTCTCTATCTTCAAAGTTTCATTAGATAACTTCTCATCTTTCTTTCAATGATGAAGATTCATCCTCCCTATTTCAAAATTACCTCCTTGATTTTTGATCAGTTTTCAGATTTTTGTTTGAAAACATTTTTCGTAGAACTGCTCGAAGACGAAAAATCATGTCATTTTGGAAAATAGGTTCCATCTTGCAGCCACTGGAGCAAAGAAAGATGGAAACATCAGGGCAGTGTTAAGGGACATTTGTTTAGTGAACGCACTGAACAGCGTTTGCTTGGGAAGTTCCGCTCAGGTGCCATGAAGCTCCAAAGTGAGCCTTATAGTGAACCTGGATATCGATGGGCTGGAAGCCATAGCGGAAGCGGATAGGAGTCAAACTAGGTCAGCGTAAGCAGCAAGGTGTGATCTTTATAATCCAATAATATTTAGGTATTCGAGGCATTACGACAAATAAGAGTGGTTTTTTAGACGAATTCCCCCCAGTTTCACCCTCAAAAATGGATGGCAATTTTTCACAAATCCGCGCTTCAAGCCGCTTCAAGCCAGAGGAGCAAGGCTGAGGACACACCTGCCACTCTCTGTACTGGCATGCCTTGCTCTATTCGACCACTACTGCTTTCAGGGATTAGCTCACTTCTTGCTGCAAAAAAAAATCCTTAAGTAAAAAAATCTGCAAAAAAGGTTCAATTTTCAGAATTATGTTGAAAACAGTCTTCTCCACTTGATCACCTCTAGCTTTCCATGCTTCTAAACTGCTGGTGCAACCAAGCCGACCATTAAATAGGCAATACTATACCGATGATACAGGAGCATATTTGAATATCTTATACAGCATCTGCTTTAGAAACAAAACTCAAAATCTTCTCATTCAAAATCAGACATTTTATAGTTGACGACCTAATACCTTTCTTTTGTGGTCCTTCTTTTTAATATTCATTTTTTAATATTTCGGTTTGAATCTGGCTTTTACCAACGTCCTTTTTGAAAAATCCTGGCCATCAGAGCAATAGAGACAGCGGAGTTATTACAAATCAAAGCACACCCTACCTCAACCAGACTAGCAAACCAAGTTCCGGCTCCTTCTTGTCCTTCCATTACATAGTTTGTACCGTAACTGTTACACCCAATCATTGTAATTCTTCTTCCTACTTTTTTCACATCGCCCTAGTTTCTGAGCTCATCACCGGTACAATGTGCATGGTTAGAAGTTTAGCTTAAACCGAAGTTAAACTCGCTTGCTCGATTCCAGAAGGCCAGGACAACAATCAGCTGCGAAAGTTGGCAAAAATACGCATGGTATGAGATTACCCATCTTTCCAATAATGCATTCGCGAATACGTGAAACCGTTCCTAAATTTACCCCTATCTAGAACCTATTGGCCTGTTTACCCAAGCGTTTACCCAGCTGCTACCCATGGATGTGAGGTTACCCATCCTCCCAATGATGCATTCCGACCCAGTACAACATATGGCTTTCGGGATCATGGCGTAATTGAGGTCCCATACGACGGCATCTGGATTGATATGAACGAGCCAGCAAACTTCGGCACGAACGAAGCTACTCCATGGTACTTCAGCAACCCAGATCACCCCAACGATGAGGCATTGAAATGTCCAATGCAGGAAGGCGGGAAGGACGCCGAGTGGGACATGCCACCATTCAAAACGCATTCTGTGTACTATTATGGACAGGCAAGTATAAATAATTTACTATGTCTTTTTCCCTCATTTCCGGGAAAAAGTTGGGGATTTTTCGGATCACCATTTATTTGTTGCCTGTTCAGGGTACATACCTGGCGTCAAAAACCCTATGCATGTTAGCCGTGCAGGCGAACGGAACACAACGCTTCTATAACGTGAAAAACCTCTACGGTTGGAGTGAAGCAAAAGCAACACAACAAGCTCTGTTCAAGGCTACCGGCAAGAGAGGCGCTGTAATATCGAGGTAATCACGAAATTATTATGAACTAACACAGCATTCCCTACAACATGAACCAAAAAGAGAAAAATGATCTAGCGATTGATTCTTGATTTCAGGTCCACCTTCCCATCAAGTGGACGTTTCGCGGGGCACTGGCTAGGTGACAACACTGCCACGTGGGATGATCTTCGGTCAGCTGTGATTGGAGCTCAGGAGTTCAACATGTTTGGCATTCCGTAAGTAAGAGAGTTCCCGGAACTAGCGTTTTCGTGTTCTTTTTTGGGCACCCATATGTCATCAATCGGGATATATCAGGAAAAGTCCTCGGAAAGTTAGAGTCGCTAAGTTATTTTTGCCACAAGCCTTTTTCACAAGTTTGATAACAAGAACCTTCCTTCAGAAATTCCACTTTTCATAATAAGTTATCAAATATAATAGGCATGCTCGTTGCTACGGACCACATTCATGTACATGCAGAGGATTTACATATTTAAGCTGCACGTGTATACGAAATTTCCATGCGCACCTTTTGGACTATCTTTGTGATTACTTTTCGTTCATTTTTTCAAAGCCATCACGAAAGCGTGTTCGCAAACTACTACTTTACAAGCTCGAGTTAGGTCATGAAACGCAAGTAGTTGTCAACACCATTCTTACTTTGCTACACTTCAAAATGCTAAGATCCTGAAACATTAGTAAGTATGGCGATCTCTTATTTTCAAAACTTAGTTGGAACCGAAGTACGCTACTCACGTGCTGATAAAGGAAGTCACCAGACCTGTTTCTCATCATGACATGGATTAGAATCTGAAACAGCGCACAACCTCTATGGTCTCGGACAGAATCATAAAACACGTTTGTTGTGGCTCATAGTAAGAAATATTGGTACTGCTTGGTTCAAAACGCCGTCTCCCAAATTGAACCCAGTGACGAAGGCATTATCCTTAAAATCAGCAAAAGTTTTTCAAAAAAAAAGAGCCTACTGTTCTTCCTACTTTTTCTGTTGTTACTGTTCTTTTCAGTTCTTTTTTGTCCTTTATCTTTCTCTTTTCATCTCTATTTATTGTTACATTGCAGTTACTTGGAAGTGTGTAGGAAAATACACATATTTTAACACTAGTTTAGCTACATCGGCTCCGATATCTGTGGCTTCAATGGCGAAAGCAACGAAGAACTGTGTCTTCGATGGCAACAGATGGGTGCCTTCCATCCATTTATGAGGTGATTTTCTCATTCTTTTACATCTTGACCCATGAGAAGATGACCAGATATGTTTTTTGAAACTAGTAAACATGCACTGGTAAATATGCGTAGTAACGTAGTAACATAACATAGTAGCGTTTTGAGCGCTTTTTTTTCTCCGAAGACTCACTTTTTCAAACTGTCACTTTCTTCTACATACTACTGAGTCAAACTTAGAAACCACAACACGGAGGGAGCATCACCGCAGGATCCTGCTCGATGGCCATCTGTCACCTCCGCCGCAATAAAGGCTAATTTGTTCCGGTACAGTTATCTGCCGTACCTCTTCAGGTGGGATTATTTTTGTTTATTTATTTATTTATTGAAATGTGCTCATTGGCGCACAGACAAAAATTTAATACATAAAAACAGAAGTTGTTGCCCAGCATCGTATCTCAGCACAGATTTTCTGTTTTCCCTCGTCTTGTGTAAGAAAAATGAGAAAAACTGGGGAAAAACGTGGAAAATATCGAAAGGAGCTGGAAAGAATTGAAACACTAACATGGAGGGAGAAAATAAAGAGTTTTCAAAATTTTTTATTGTCATGGAGAAAAGTAGCCTACATTCAAAGATTTTGGTACATAGATTTGCAGCTTGCACTTTATCGCCTCTATGAGTGGTGGTACAGTCGTTCGTCCACTATTCTACGAGTACCCCAAGGACCAGAACACATATGACCTAGGTCACCAATTCCTCTGGGGCAGTTCGATGCTAGTTGCTCCTGTCGTCTACCAGGTCCGCGTTTAGTTTTGAGAGCTCCCGTTATTATTCTTTGCTACCTCGTGAGATGAATTTCCTTCAGAACACCTCGTATGTGAATGCATATCTTCCTGAGGATGACTGGTACTCATTATTTGATAGCGACTATGGTCAGATCATCAACCATGGATACCAGTCGCTGTACGCACCATGGTCGTCTCTAATTCCAGTACTTGTTAGAGGTTAAAAAGAACTACATATGAAAAGTAGAAAATTCTCAAGATTCCCTTCCTTGCTTCTCATTTCAGG
The DNA here is from genome assembly GCA_037903475.1 of Ancylostoma caninum. Lineage (NCBI taxonomy): Eukaryota > Metazoa > Nematoda > Chromadorea > Rhabditida > Ancylostomatidae > Ancylostoma > Ancylostoma caninum. Next base: position 80,079 of record JBAJFG010000391.1, on the reverse strand, counting down.
AGGATCCATAATACCTCGACAAAAGCCTAATGTTACTACAGAGTATACGAGGAGGAACGCCTTCGAGTTGCTGGTGGCACCTGGAGCAAAATTCAGTGAGTGAAAAGGCGAAAATGTTCTCTAGTTACGAAAATTTCCGCTGACCGTAGAATGCTGCTCCTCTAAAAATGTTTCAGCCAAGGGTAATGACCCTATTTAGCGTTACATCCAAAGAAGTATAGATTAACTCGAACAAGAAGGACTCTCTCAAAACAAAATTGCTGTAGTAGGCATGATTCGTACATTGATACGTTAGCCTTGATATAGAGAAGGGTAAAACTTCCGAAATTGTGGAGTTATGAGCTTCCAAAAAGGCAATGAGTTCTTACGGTCATTATTTTTGAGGAAACTTTATTGAAAACAAATAATTCTACAAAGCATTCGAAAATCTTTGTTGTCCATTTTATAATCTTGAGCAGTAACGGTAGCAGATTCTTCTTCTCGAGAAAGGAGGAATGAAAAATTGTGTCGTAGTTAGATGAATATCCTGTAAAAATAGCACAACTATGTACTTTCAGTAGAAATGAGAGGTAGCTCCGCTCTCCACTGCTCGCCTTTCTGCACCTTTTTTGTCCAGCGATTGCTTATTCGTTATTTAACTTGTTTATTCTTCAACTCCTTGCTAGAATCAAGTAATCTGCGCCTGCCACCTTTAGTTAACAAAACATACTGGAATAAATTAAAGTAGCTGTCCTTGCTTTTTCCTAAACTCCGGTATATTCATCATCCGGAGTTCAGAGAAATATCCGGAAGTTTTGCACTGAATTAGTGGTGAATGAAGAGAAAGTTCTCATGGTACAATCATTTTCCTGAAGAAAAAATTCCCATTCATTATCCTCACAGTCAATATCAGAATTTATCAATTTCTTCAGAGCAGGGACTGAAAAAGATGGTGTTCTCATGTTTACTTATTACAGGAGCAAGAGATGCAGCAGATGGATTCCTATATTGGGACGACGGTGACAGCATTGTGGACTCCTTCGAGGCTCACAACTACTACCAATGGAAATTCAAGTACTCATCTACTGATCAAAGTGCAACTCTCACAATAAAGACTGAACGGCAAGCTGTGAGTTGCTTGGGAGCTTCGCCAATCATTGTTTCCTCAGGGAAATACTGCCTGTTTAGCTACCTAGGAAATTGTAATACCTTTCTTCAGAAGTCGCTTGCAATCCCTACACTTGATACTATAGAGATCTTCAATTATAATCACTATCCAGACTATTCTAGCTTCCTGCTGAATGGCAAGAAGGTCTGTTTTCTTTTTTCTTTCCAAGTGCTCACTTATTTTTCTGCTTTGCTGTTTTTTGTCTTTCCCGAGGAATTTATCTGAACGCAAAACAAGGTTTTCCTATTAAAAATGATATTCTTCAGGTTAATATTGACGTTCAATCCTCCTCCTACAGCCCCTTTACTAAAATTCTCTATATTTCCACAAGAAAACTGATCGATATCTCAACAGGAACGCTAGCCAACCTCACATGGAGCCATTCGGTAGGTTTCGAAGGCATCGAAACCAACAAATTGCATTACGATCTCTTCCTTTGAGGGTTTTAGTTGGACTGATATGTACCTATTGATGCTTGCAGGTCATAGCTGTGTTGAGAGGTTAACAATGATTGCAATAAATGTTTCTAACCTTGCACTTGCACATAGTCAACCTAGTACATAGACACAGGCTTTAGATCTAGTACGTAGACACAGTCTTTAGAAATGCTTGAATCACTAGATGCCTAAGGCTGTACCTTGATACCTATCCAGCACTGCTCTAGTAACCATAGCAAAGCATGCTAGAATCCATACATAATTGGTCTGTACAACGGATAGAAAATTGACTCTCTGCTAAGAGAGCTAAGAAGAAAACATGCAAAGCAGCAATACAAGCAGCTAACGTAGGTACAGGCGGCTCCGCCTACTTTGCATATGGTGCATGGATGTCACTGGGGAGAAACCGTGTGGGCCGCGCTCGAAACGCATAACTGCTTAAGTGCATCTTCCAAAACCCATGATGTTATGTAGCATCAACATTTCAGAACAAATTTGCTTAGCGATTAAGCTTTGCAGGGGGTTGCTAAATTATTGCTGCAACCAGATGAGCTCTGAGTGCTCCCAACAATAAATGGACGCAAGGATCTCATTGAAGACCACACTGTGTGCTGTGAGTAAGTCAGAACGTCATTGATTCGCTCGATATTCATGTGAAAAGGAGATTTGTATTGCTCAGGCACCTATCGAAGACATCTTCAATAGTCGCGTATCTGAGGAAGGAAGGGAAAGAAAAAAATTGAGATAGAAGAAACACAATGGGCTTCTCGATTTCCCTGACTCATTCAATTTGCCCATTCGTCACTTCCATTCTATTCTTCGCATCCTATCTAATCCCTCCCATTGATTTCATTTCTTTTCGCTTTTTATTCTATTAGTATACATTTTAACGTGTGTCAACGTAAACCAGTTAAAAACACTTAAAGTTATAGGACAGAGTGACATAACAACCGTAGCACTTCCCTTAGCTCTTCCCTAGTGATCAACGCTACAGAAGAGCTAAGGGATGTGTTTACGGTTGCTCAGCTGATTAGATTCTTTGGCTATATTAGCATCCTCGTTTCTTTTTTCCCCACTTTACCATCGCCAACGAGGGGTGAGATCCAACGTCTTCCGTGTCGCCATTTCATAGTGCTCTGTTCTCTTTCAATAAGTTGTTCTGTATAGGTTAGCTCTACTGCGTTGGCGCTAGAGTCAAAATTCAACGTCTTGCCACACGGTATGGTCGTTTGCTTGTACGTCTGTTTTTGGATGATGTTGTGTTATTTCTGAAATATAAGGTCTGAGGAAGGCATTAAATTCCGAAGGCTAGCCGAAATAGAACCATCAACACAAAGCCTCAGAAAATCACGAACACTAAACTTCTCGAGTGTTCATGTGTTTATATCCCCTTTCCATGCTTTAAGAAATGTTTACCTCAGATCTACTCCTACGGTTATCATGTATGTTCTACCTCTGGGACGAGATCTGGTCAAATCTACAGAGGTAACCTAATCCATAATTCCTCACCCAAGATCACAGCGGAAAGTCACTCCGTCTATTCCGAATACGGTCGGCTTCAGGACAGCTCTCCGATCAGAAGAACCAAGAAAAAAGTACCTAACCAGAAGACCGACATGGAACGGAAAAGATAACAACCCACACCGTATCAGATAAACGTGGGTTGTATGCCTTTGTTTTTGGCAGATCGACTGCCCGTATACCAGTGACCAAAAGGAGGAAAGCAAAGCCGAAAACTCGATGCCCTGACGAAATTGCGAGATTTTGACAAAAGGAAGCGAAGGAAATCGGCGAAACTGGATTACTCCGCTCGATGAGTGATCAAACAGATCTGCTGAATTCTTCGCGCAATAAGTCAGACACATTCTGTGCTATCGCAATAGAGGAAAATGAATAAACCTCAAAATTTGAAATAAAACGAAGATACAAGCAATCATCAAGTTTTCCTGGCCTGTTACCCTACTCTCAATTACCTTTATAGAGAAGCCACTTTCAGGAGTAGAGTGGTTTGCTAACAACTGAGACAACAAACTGGATAGAAGTTGAGATTTAAACAGTTAAACGTTCTAATGTGAACCACAAAATCTCTGTTCCTAGCAATCACAGCGTCACCTTTTCGTGTAGTTGTGACATAGTACAATATTTACCATATTAGCGCCGTACACATACTGTAGTTCTTCCACTTCCACACAATTCACATACTTTTTGTATTACACTACCGGTTAAAAGAGCGTATAAAAAATAAAAATCAACGCAAGGAAGGTATGACATTTGCTCGGGAAGAAATACGTGATAGCGATGCTATTGATGGAATTGTTGATTTCCAGTGCCAGACCAAGAAAGCGAACGCCGATAAAGCTGAAAATATTAATTTTTTATCGAAAAATGAAAAGTAATTGTTCAAGAGCAACAAAAAAAACTATTACTTCATGTATCTTGAAGTAATCTAAAAATTCGGCCAAGCTTTGCGGGGGGGGGGGGACGGTGAGGCTTCCCTTTCGTTCTCTGCCACTGATGAATATGAGAGGCTGGGGCCGTCTTCACTCGAAGTGTCTCAAATTTTCTTGAAGCCTCCTTGAACTGAATGAAAGTGCTGATATTGAATCTGAATGGGTAAAAAAATTTCTATGGATGTGAATTGTAGTTTAGCAAACAGACCCCATTAGCATGTCGTAAAACAAGGCGCAGCACGAGGTAGTTACTCGGGCCATTGAGGTACTAGGTCCCATCAAATCCAAAATTTTGCTACCAAATCCCGAGTTCCATTCAGAGCAGTGGATCGGTCGGAATCCGTAAAGCTGGCACAAAATCTGTACATTTTCCCCTCCAAGCTTGGTAGATGCGATTGGTTAGGAAAAAACTGACCGCTGATTGGATGGAATTGGTCGCGCAGTTTTCAGCCGAACTTTGCACTCGACCTCATTTAGTTGCGGCTTTTATCGTTCTTGTTCCCCGGGTTTTTAAATTGTGTGGTTAAATGTATTGTGGACATTGAATTGTGCTCTACATGAAATCAGCAGATGATTAATTTGATATAAAAACAACAATAATAAAACAAACAAAACAGTCTTCGATGTGCGGTCCCGGTGAGCGGTCGACCGCTCCTAACTGACGCTTCTACCATGAAAAGAAGACTCCGACGCAGTCCGGCATGGGCCACCGTGGGTCGTATGCCCACTTATCCAGCGCACCTTATACAACTCCGCGAATGTTTGCTGTTTTTCAATTTTAGCTTCCGTACAAAAGACAGAAGGCTGTTCCAATGCTTTCTGTCATGGAGAACGTGAAACTTGTTATGGTCCGCCTGACACGAGGATTCGCGGATGACGTTAGATAGATGTCAATAATGAAGATGCTACAGGGAACTCCAAACGGTAAAAGCTTGCATAGGCAGCCAGACAACAAAAAGAAGAAAACCCAAGCGTATATTATGAAGTTGAAGTGAAGTTGAAGTAACGTATGTGTGGAGATGGTATGGCAACGCTGGACTCTTCGCAAATTCAGTACGATGTCAACCGTACAGTTGCGATGTAGAGACTAAATAAAGAATAAGAATCAACAATACAATGTGAACAACGTAACAACAAGAAGACGATGGAGAGCTGGCGTTGCCCGCCCATTCGCCCGCCCGTCCTCCCACCCGTCCTCCTTTTCGCCCGGTAGTCGCCTTACGCCGTGTGAATGTGGGCGTGCTTATTGTTGTCGGCCACGCTGCTCAGTAACAAAGTTCACCAACTGAAAAGAGAAGATTAGAGAAATGGGGGACTGTGGTAAGTATATAACCCTTACCTTTTTTATCATTATAATGAGGAACACAATGAAAAGCATTAGGAGTCCATTCATCAGCTCCCTTCTCGCACTGGACCTTAACTCAGAAATGTCCGAAGAAATAGTTGCTTCAGTGGTTGTTTTGGGTTCATCACAAATAACGCGGCAGTTGCTTTCGGGCACTTCGATGCTAAACAGAAGTCCTTACACGTTCTTTTCGCTACTTTTTTTGTCTGTAATAAAGCGAAGAACAGAGGAAGGACAATGGAGACAGAGACTCGGATTCGCTTGAAACCTTAGCCAAACATTCTGTCGTTTATGGTCTATTAGCTCACAGAGGGCGCCTGATCCGACTTTGTCTGCAATTACGACCGCACTGATTCGATCGATGGGACGAAGCCCGCAAGATATGTTTGGAAAGATATACTACCAATTGGCAGCAGAGAAACATTAATATGGAAGGAATCACACCAAAACGTATTTTAAAAAAGTGTGGAAACTCAAGTTGATCAACACAGTGATGAGATAGCGATTGTGGCCGGTAACAGACCACATGCCACTATTGACAGTTTAGCCCGGTGTCGGGGACGTTATACGTAGTCTGTTAGCTCACAGAGGGCGCCTGATCCGACTTTGTCTGCAATTACGAGTTTGTCCGCTGAATGCGTCTGGAAGGATATTTTAGCAAAAGGCAGTAGGGAGGAATCGGAATGAGAGGAATCACACCACATGCTTTTCGAAAAAGTGCAAAAATTAGATAAGCTATCCAAAAGGTGGTGAGGTTGTATTTGCGGACGAAGACGGATCGGGCGCCTTCTGTGAGCTAACAGACAGTACTTTTAATGACCTACAGAAGGTCGTAATACCTAACCAGTGATCTTTTTATCCGTTCTTGTTTTTATTAAGAAAAATGGACCGAACAACAGAAATGGCAGCACAAGGTACAGATGCTTGAAAGGCAACCAGAAGATGTGTCAGGGAGTGAGATCTAAGGAGAACTGGGATTAACACAGGGAACAAGGAGATGTGCGTTAGAATCGCTAATGAAGACTAGCTCTGGCAATAAAAAAGATGAACACGACATCAGGGTATGGCACACAAAAGACCGAACGAAGTTCGTATAGCGGTGAGGTCTTACCCTGCATAAATCAACATAAGAGGGAAAAGGGACGAAACATCTACCGGAGAAACTATGAAAAGATGCAAAAATGGTGCATGCAAAAATGAACAAAAATTTCAAGGGAATCTCAGTGTTAAAAAAAGAAGTTAGATAAGAAGTCTCGTTGTGTCTGTTCTCGAAAGAAGCCTGCATTTATGCGCATTACCGAACATGAGTAGAACCGATGCTGATACCTCATGACACTTAATGACCAAACACACGAACTCCCGTACAGGGACTCGGTTGCTCCTGGCGGCCAAGTTACGAGCGTTTGAATTACTTCGCGATATATTTCCGTCACCACACTTTTGCAACCAGTGACCCCGTAGGTAACTTTAGTGTGTTAATTTTCAAACGCTATGACAGAATTGGAGCAGTGTGGCCTTCTTGAGCCCTTCAGCCCAATGTGTAAGATTTACTTCTTGAGCTTGAATAACAATAATCGAAATGTTTTGAAGTGTACTGGTCTTCCACAAATTTAGTAAAGCATTACGCAGATACGCTCAGTATTAGTGCTGCAATGATTATTACATTTCTACAGGTAAAACTAAATCTATTTGAACATTGCTACCGCGAAAACTTTAAAGAATCATTGTGACAAGGAAAATAAGCTTCATGACCACCTATCTTCATTATCGTTACCAATTTCTTTAAAAAAAAGACATTCACCGATGCAGAAGGACTCATTGATACCAGTGTGGAGAAGTATACGATGCGACTCACGTGTCAGGAGCCTCACAACCGTGTCTTCGTACCGGAATTCCGAACACACGCGACAGGAATACAGGAGTGGACAACGACGGATGAGAAAGAAATGGAGAGCATTCTAGAAATTTCGGAATTTAGCCTCCTGCGCCCACCAAGTTATGTGCCCAGGGAATATCAACTCTCACGAGGGCATCCTTCGTTTTGAGAAACCGTCTTCATTTTTGAAAAGGCCGAAAAGTGGTTTTTGACCATTTTTTGACCATGAGTGACAGTTTTCTTTTGCATGGATGGAGACGATGATGGAGGGATTATTTTGCCTTCTGTTCCAGAAATCCCGCCCAGCTTCGGACCGGTACAGCCGATCACCATCGAAGGGACCATATTTGCATTGAAACGTATGAAGATAGACAAGGCGACTGGTCCAGATGATATGGCAGCGGAAGTGTGGAAGGCACAGGGTTGGAGTTTCGCTGAATGGTTGACGAAATTTTTCAACTTGGTCATAGCAGAGAAGAGGGTGCCCGAGGAGTGGCAACGAAGCATCACCATCCTGATCTGGAAAGGTAAAGGCAGTCCCTCAGATTGCGCGAACTATAGGCCAATCCGTCTGTTGTCGCATGCCATGAAGATCTTCGAGCGTATCATTGATCGCCGGATTCGTGAAATCGTTCAACTATCCCCGAACCAGTGCGGTTTTGTACCTGGCACTACCGATGCCATCCATGCTGCCCGTCTTCTGATCGAGAAGCATCGTGAGAAGAAAGGCCACTGCACCTAGCGTTCCTCGACCTGGAGAAGGCCTTCGATCGCGTTCCGCACGAAGTAATCTGGTACGCAATGCGGCTTCAAGGCATTCCGGAGGAGCTTCTCAGATGGGTGCAGATGCTTTACGCCGGTCATAGGAGTAAAGTGCAGGCGGCAGCCGGCACATCGACAGAGTTACCGTTGGCGTACACCAAGGCTCAGCTCTCTCTCCGCTGCTTTTCATCGTTGTCATGGATGCCCTCACAAAGGACCTTCAAAGACCGGTGCCTTGGACGCTGTTGTATGCCGACGACGTAATGCTAGCATCCTAAGACAAGGGTGAGCTTGAACGGCAGACGCAAGCGTGGAGTAACCAACTGGCACGGTTTGGCCTTCGCCTCAACATTAAGAAGACCGTGTGTCTGACCACCGACGAACACGAGCCCGGCACCATTAAAGTTAATGGCATGAATCTCCCGAGAGCCACTGCGTTCAAATACCTCGGTTCAATGGTCTCATCGGACGGCACTCTCTCTCATGAGATGATCGCACGCGTTAACGCTGCGTGGCTGATGTGGCGCTCACTGATTGATGTGCTGTGCGACAAGAGCACCGCCTGAAGTCGAAGATCTACCGAACAGTGGTACGACCGGTCGCGCTCTATGGTGCCGATTGTTGGCCTGCCACCAAGGAAACGGAGCGCCGAATCAACGTCGTGAAAATGAGGATGCTGCGGTGGATGGGTGGTATTACGCAGCTGGATCGCTTCTGCAACCAGGACATACGGCAGCGATTTGGAGTTACCGTGATAGCCGACAAGCTCCGTGAGGCGCGTCTGCGATGGTTCGGTCGCGTTCTCCGTGCTGATGGCGATAAAGTTTGTAGGATTGGCTTCAATCTAGAAGTGCCAGGAAAGCGACCGAAAGGATGACCAAAGCAAAGATGGCTTGACACTCTGCACGCCGACCTCAAGCTGGTTAGGATCCATCCCGACCAGGCGCACGACAGGGCAATGTGGCGTCAAAGGATCAGCAAAGCGGACCCCGCTACGAAACGGGAAAAACGCTAGGAAGAAGAAGTGACAGTTTTCTTTTCAAAAATGAAGGCGGTTTCTCAAAGACGAAGGATGCCTTTCTGGGGGAGAGTTGTCCCCTGGCCGCATATCTTAGAGTTGAGTGCGCATCGAAACACTTTCTCAAACTAGAAAAAATTCCTCGAAAAATTTCTAGCTTGGAAAGAAAAAAAACCGCTCCAGTGCTCTTCCGCGCTCTACGCTGTGGATGGCTGCTTTCATTGCTGTTTCTTAATTCCTTGATTTGGAATTGCATCATGTTAATCTTTTGCAATATTTGTCGTTTTCACCTATTATAGCTCCTAGCCTTATAATTCAACTTTTCCGCTCTGACTCCAGATTGGCATACTTCCTTTGGAGAACGACAGGGTTTTTCGACAGGCCAAAGAGTATCACACGAATTACTTTCTCATTCAGTACCCCTTTACAGCTAGGTTCGTAACAAGCATAGAAGACCAACTCGCAAACATTTGCTTGCTATATATTCGTGTTTACAAACTGTTTGCAACTGTGTATTTGTGTTTAGAGTATTGAAGGTGGATGTAGAAACTTCTGTTCTGGAACTTTGTTCGGCTAGCGAGCTCCCGGATGTTTTATTGATTAATTCATGCTGTGGGATACCGACAACACCTGCAGTGATAGTTTCCATACTGCTTCGTTTTCCATCTCAATCTGTAGAGATTTGTCTAAGTTGGTCCTTGTTGAAGCCACTGTAGCTGTTCTCGCTTTGGCTGGTTTTCGCGTACACTTTCATCACATGTAGGCTCCAGAAAAGAAGCCCTAGTGGACCGACTTTCAATTTGTTCGTTATTGCAGGCTCAACGAGAATTTATTCGTCGTATGAAGGCACATTTAGCAGAACTGGATTCGTTCAAACAGGAATAAAACGTAGAAGAAACCATAGCTGCGTGAGTTTTCACCTATTCATTTGGCAGTGAAAGGGATTCAGGGACTCCATAGAGGGCGTGGAGCGTTTTGACGATCGTCGTATGAAGATTGTTGTCGTCATGTTAGAAAGGCGCATCCACTTTTTCTCGGCATACTCCCGCAGACTGGATGTTCAGACCGAGCCGAAAAAGACTTCTAGGCGCTGATTGATGAGAAGACTGCTGCAGTACCACCAGAAGATACGGCCATTATTGCAGGGGACTTGAATGGTCACGTAGGATCGACGAAGGACGGCTACAGATGCCACGGCGGCTTCGGATAGCGGCAGCAACAAGACACAGATCGACTACGTGCTTGTGAGATATCAAGACCAGAAGCTCATCACGGATAATCACGCCGCCAAACAAGAAGCGCGTCGAACGATGTGGGCCGGCTCGAATCAAGTGGTGGAGATTAAGAGAGAAAGAAGCCGCAGCGAAGGCGGCTCATTACGATGAAGTCTGTAAGAAGTTAGACTCGAGGGACGGTGAGCGCTTCATCTCCCGACTCGCGAAATCGCGTCAGCGCCAAGCAGACGATGTCGAGAAGTTTCACGGGGTCAACGACGAGCAAGGCCACCTCCTGATGGATCACAAGAAGGTGATGCAACGATGGAAGGATTTGATAATATATACGATGGAAGGATTATTTTAAGAAGGTCTCGACGGAAGAATTTGCCCATCCATCCGTCCCAGAAGTTCCGCCCATGCTGCCGATCACCATCGAAGAGGCCATGTATGCACTGAAGCAGATGAAGCCAGGCAAAGCGACTGGTCCAAATGATATGGCAGCGGAATTGTGGGAGTCGCAGTGGTGGAACTCCGCTGATTGGTTAACGGAATTTTTTAATCTAGTCATAGCGGAGAAGAAGGTGCTCGTGGGCTGGCAGCGAAGCACTACCATCCCAATGTGGAAGGGTAAGGGTAACCCCGCTGACTGCGCGAACTATCGACCAATCCGTATGTTGTCGCATACCATGAAGATCTTCGAACGCATCATTGATCGCCGGATTCGCGAAATCGTCCAGCTATCTCCCAACCAATGCGGCTTTGTATCCGGATGCGGCACTACCGATGCCATCCACGCCGCCCGTCTCCTGACCGAGAAGCATCGTGAAAAGAAAAGACCATTGCACCTAGCTTTCCTAGATCTGGAGAAGGCCTTTGACCACGTCCCCCACGAAGTCATTTGGTACGCTCTGCAGCTTCACGGCATTCCCGAAGAGCTGATCGATTAGGTGCAGATTCTTTACGCCGATCACAGGAGTAAAGTGCGCTGCCGCGGGTACGTTGACGGAGTTCCCCATAACCGTGGGCGTACACCAAGGCTCAGCCCTTTCCCCGCTTCTTTTCATCGTATTCATGGATGCTATCACAAAGAAGCTTCACAGACCAGCGCCATGGACGCTGCTGTACGCGGATGACGTAATGCTTGCATCCGAAGACAAGGGTAAACTTGAACGACAGACGCAAGCGTTGAGTGACCAGCTGGCACGGTTCGGCCTCCGCCACAACGTTAAGAAGACCGAGTACTTGACCACCGACGAACACGAGTCCGGCATCATCAAAGTTAGTGGCACGAATCTTTCGCGAGCCGCTACGTTCAAATACCTCGGCTCAGTGGTTTCATCAGACGGTCTGTAGGATTGGCTTCGACGTAGAGGTACCAGGAAAGCGGCCTAAAGGACGACCAAAACAACGACACAGTACACGGTGACCTCAAGACGGCTGGGATCCATCCCGACCAAGCGCACGACACAGCACTCTGGCGTCAAAGGATCAGCAAAGCGGACCCCGCTGCAAACGGGAAAAACGCTAAGAAGAAGAAGATTCTTTCAAATATCCCATAATATCCCAATATTCAATTCGGTGCGAAAAGGAATGGTCGGATGAGTTGGCTCCAACGGGTAGAAAACGATATCCTCACTGGTCCAGGTTGATGTCATTGCAATAGTTATATGGCTGACTTTCACGAGAACTTGACCTAAAATTTGGATTCATTGAATGTGTTCTTGTTGTGCAGTTGTGCCCGTCTCACCTTTTATAAGCATTGAACTGAACAATTGATGATGCGCTCGATGAATCGCTCCTCCTCCTCGGCTTGTCCATTCCGCGTTGTCTCTATTCTGCGCTCATGATGTCGTTGCTATGGTTCATTTTCCTCTCTTCTCCACCGATTTTCGGCAAAGAGAACCTTCCTATGGAATGTATTCCCTTCATAAGTGAGATTTCTACTCTCTACAGACATCTGGAGGTTGGAATATGCGGAACTGGCTATAGAGCCGAAATGCCGTCAGAACATACATGTCATGAATTCATTCACCTTGGCAGAGTACGGCCTTGTTGTTTTCGATACCAAGCCAAAAAAGGTTAGAATTTATTGCTAGGTGCTACATGTTTACTCGTTCTTCAATGAATACTTTCTCTTTGCAGAGCCTTGGAGACGGGATCTTCGTGGTGAAAACCTTTGTCAAGTTCTCTAAATTTCCATGGCCTAAAAGAGCTATCCCCGAAAATCAAAAGAAAGGTGGCACGAGGCAACCTGATTTATACTATGGGTACTTTGTGGTTGGCGGTCCTAGGAAATTGGCTGCTCCTATTTCCATTGCCGATCATCCCGATGCAAGTGAGCCTATTCACTAGGTCATGTAAGTGACTGGTGACGGTGTTCGATGTGGATCTCTCATCAACTGGCCCCACTGCAAAAAAGATGTCTTTGCGCAAGTGCTAGTGAGTCTCCTCTGCACTGTAGTGTAGATCCTATTTCGCACAAAGTATCTCATTTTGAATTACCATCAATTTCAGATGACTGTCACAAGTTTTCTGGGAAAAGAACAAGTTCTTCCATCGTGGAATGAGGCCGATAATGCGCCCTCGGGTCAACTTGTCCACGTCCTCGTAAGAATGGACTGCACAAAACGCTCTGTATTGAAGGAGTTCGTCGAGATGTTCAGTTTCATTGGGATCGAGAGAAAAATAATAGGAAGGAGAACATCGAAAGTATCAAAGTTATGAGTGAAAAGCAGGCATTGGTAGCTTCTCAGGAAATCTAAAAACCGTGTTTTGCATCGGTATGCATGGGTTTTGCATGACTTTGAGAAAATCGTGGGTTTTTCGCGGGTTTTGCATGGGATTTGCATCGGATTTGGAGACGCATGGGTTTTGAATGGGTATGCATGGGTTTTGCATCGATTCAAGCAATGCTGAAAATTATTGATTAAAAAAACCGGGTTTTGCACCGGATTAAACCGGGATTTGCATAGGTGTGTATGGGTTTTGCATCGATTTGTGAAGAACCGGTTATTTAGATTTTTCATTCATTATTTCCATTGTTTTTTCACAATCAGGAGTGCTTTATGTATGATAAAAATTTACTCATTGCGATCTCCATAATTATGCCAAAAATTTGCAGGTTTCTCTGAAATATGAAATTATTGCATTTTAACATAGGGAACATTCACCAGCTTAATGTACGATGCACCTCAGTCGGACATCCAGCAGAAGTTGGCCCGATCAAAAATGAGCTGAGAGAGGAGTTAAAAGTGCACAATTCGGTGGAGTTGCAAGGTGTGCGACGACAGCGCAGTATTTTAGTTCTTGAGGTGCGTGGGAGCCACTCCTCGTACCCCCTCCCCCACTCCTCCAGGACGCGAACTGGTCATTACAAACCCATGCAAAACCGACGTTACCTCATGCAAAACCAATGCAGAACCCATGCAAAACCCGGTTCTCAAAACGTTTCTCAAACCGTGTTCTGCATGGGATTTGCATGGGATTTGCATGAGTGTGCATGACTTATTCGTGGGATTTGCATCTTTCAATCCGATGCAAAACACGGTTTTATCCCATGCAAAACACGGTTTCTAGATCTCCTGAGTTAGAGGGCTGTCGATATAGTGGTGGTGACATTGTCGGGGAAGACATCGAATCATCATCTCTGAATATTCTTCAGCCCCTTTTCGAGAAGACTGGAAAGCAAGTGACTGCTCCCATCTTTCCTCCTGATTTTGACGACATTCCGTCCCATCGTTCGATTTCACGCTGCAAACATGATGGAGCGGAACAAGCCTTCGCAATAACTGAGCAATCTGCGGGATACGGGAATCGCTGTGATGTCAAATTGGATGAATTATTTGAAAAAAAGAGTATAAACCGAGAATTGTGAAGAACCTATGGATTTTGACACGATGGAGCTGGATCCCTTAAATGAGGAGGGCGATGATAATTCGGGGAAAAGAAATGAGAACAGATACGAAGATGGAAGGCTTGGCCGAGGATGAACCATCCGTAGCTTCTTTCCGGGTCCATCGCGTTTGCGAGAATCCGCAAACGCTTCCATTACTGCGGAAAACTTTAGTGTTTCTAAGTACTGCGACGAAAATCCTGGGCTGCACAGAGGACGTTCAGGACGCCTATGCGAGATGGAAAGGCGAATTGAAAACATCGACGGTCGCTTGCTAATTACAAGAGCAAGATTCAAGAAGCAACAGAAATGGAGCTGAGGAAACAAAACGGCTTATACTCTGATTGAAAAACTCGTTCAGAAATTATGCAAAAGCTTGAAAAATTATCGTCAATCGGAAGCCATTCGCGTCTTCAACAATCAGTCGCTTGGCCCGCTTATCATGGCTTCTACTTTATATGCAGCCTCAGAATACCAAACGGCTTTCTTCCGCTGTGCACTATGTAACAGAGCACATGCTACCAGTTGCAATCCTCAAAGTGACTTCGCCAAGTGTGCGAGCCAGCAGCAACCCGTGAAAGGGAGATGAATGAATTTGCTTGGTTCCCAGAAAAGCCTGTGCGTACGCAGATTTGATACGAAACGGAGCAAGTCTATCTACTTCCTAAGAAGAGCCATCACTCGCCATGCCAAATCAGACGGACACAGATCAAATATGAAGGTCTTCTACATTGCACTTGGAGCAAGTGACAGAGATGCAGCGGTGTCAATTTTGAAGTTCACAATCGCTTCTACATTAGCTGCATGCACAATAGCCAAGTAGGGTCCTCTTCTTTCCACTCAGCTTCCAATGATGTTTTATGGTCTTAGAAC
The DNA here is from genome assembly GCA_037903475.1 of Ancylostoma caninum. NCBI lineage: Eukaryota > Metazoa > Nematoda > Chromadorea > Rhabditida > Ancylostomatidae > Ancylostoma > Ancylostoma caninum. Next base: position 65,062 of record JBAJFG010000391.1, on the reverse strand, counting down.
CTGTACCAATGCCGGAACAGCTCACTACGAACAAACCTCAGCTAAAAGAATGATAAAGGTATTCGCAGTGCCCATCGAGTACAATATCTTGGAGTACATAATAAATGCCGAGCTCTCTTTCTCCCTGCTCATGAATGGCTCTAGCTCCAATAAAGGAACTAAGCGGATGAGCTATTTATTGCGGACACTTACAACGGAGAATACGTCATTCACCTTCCATCTTCTTTTTGCTGAATTGAGACAGGAAACAGGTGAGATTATTGGGTCAACGCTTGTCGATCATCTCAGGGGAATTTCTGACTGGCAACACTCGTCAGGTCTTCCTTCTGATCCCTTGCACTTCGTGATGTGACACCTTGCCAGACTTGGTACCGATGGAGCAAGTGTCATGAAAAGAGGGCAAGGTGGAGTCTACGCATTGCTTAAAGATGAAATAAAAAAGAACGACGGTTTCGGATGCGAGGCGGCGCACCCATCTACTCCTCTCAATATGCAATGCTCACAAGTTGCAAAACGCGATAAAAAAAGTGAAGCACGCACCTTATGTGTCTGCAAGATCCCTTGTAATGCACGATATTTTCGGGACTAAACAAGGAGCAACTGTTCGAAGGATTTACAGAGACACGGCTCGCTTAGTGGGGATTCCATACCTTCGAATGGGAGCGTTTTTCGAAGTTCGCTGGACTGGCAGCTTCAGGATCCTTCTCTGCAGTGTATTGAGAGTCTATCCTGTTCTTATACAGAGCCTGGACAAGTTTGCTGGTACAACCCCAGCAGATGCAATTCAATCACGTGCTAAGATTGCAAGTTGGATAATGCGCGATTGACGCGTCTATATATGGTTGCTATATGTCCTTGCTCTTTTGGACAAAGTCTCGTCTCTTTCACTTTATCTGCTGCAAGCCGGCAGCTCAATGGTTGATTCCACTGACAAAGTCAGGAGCCTGTAACCAGATTGAAGTCTTATGACATAATCGAAGAGCTTATAAAGGGATTGACCACACGATCTCCACTCAGAGGATACGACGCCGTCGTCCCTACTCATACTAAAAACTTCGATCGCTATTTTTGCATCAACTACAACACTCCGCCCCGGTGGATGCCGAATCCTTACGTTCGACCAATCTGTACCACCTCGGGTACCACCCGAAAAAGTTAGCTGACTTCAATTCTGACTTGTTACATACCTTCAATTCTGAAAAGAAGAAAGAGAGTAGTCGTTTGTGCCAGTTCACTAAATTCCGTCCGCTAGATCTTGAGCGAAGCTCAAATGCTCCGATCATCGGTGGACTTACGTGACACCGCTTTTCAATACCATCAAGGAGATTGCCTTGGATTTGACGTTGACGACTGCTCGCGAGTGACCTTCTTTGAAAGCTACCAGAAATTCCTATCCCCACTCCAATCTGCGCCGATTGCAACTTTTATGAAATCTTCCAACAAGGATTGCGTCGACAAGGTAACATTCCGCTTCTCCGGAAATGAGGAACTTCCAAGAAGCTTATTCGTTTCAGTCAGTAAACATATAATTTTGGACATTATTGACTTCAATGGAGATTAATTAACTGAATTCCACCAATACGTTCCAAAGGACGATGCTGATCACTAAATATTGTGCCATACCTAACCTAACTCCTTCTTCAAGTCAAGTAACGTGCGAAAAGTTGGAGGATGACCAAGTAATTTGCGTGACGACAAGCCGTCTGTATAAGGCTCTGCTCGACAATGCCGACTCCTTGGATATGCCACCTGAGGTGGAGCAGATATACTGTAGAGGAAAAATACATTAAGCCCTAATATTTCCTCATTGAATTAAACTCGTTTATAGCTTTATGGTTCTTCAAATGGTGACCCAGAAAAACTTTCCAACCGCAAGTCGCCTAACCTTAGGGTATATGTCTTCATTTTCTGCAAAAACACTCAACGCTATATTACAGCAAGCTTTTCGGCTTTTCCGTATTGGTAAACTCATCTTAGCATTTCCATATCCGTCCCTTCCAGCATACAGCGTAATGGACCTAGCTTGCTTCGTCGATCTCGCTAAACTGGCAATGCAATGGACGGATCCTCGAGATGGACTCGGCTTACGGAAGCATCACCGATCTCATTGTGGCAATGAGTACAGTCTGATGTATGACGTGCATTTATGGGGAGTGAGTCATTTTCCTCGTAATTCCTGTTTTCTCTTTATTATTCAACACTTTATTGCAGGCAAACTCAACAAAAGAATAAAAAACATCTTGAAAACCTCCAAGGACTATGACAGCGTTTTCAAGATGATTGGTGGATACGAAAAACGCAACACGTATTGTGATCCGCTCAGCAGTATCCGACGCAAAAGAGAGAAATTCATTTACGCTGAAATTTCAAAATCAAAGATTTTTCTATCGAAATTGACAGCAATGACTGAAGCATAATAAATCTTGTCGGTCCAAACGTAGTTATGTTCCTATGAAAAGACCAGAAAAATGGGAGTGTATGTTTGGTAACGCTAGATGCCATCGATGTTCCTCTCAAATCTGCCTTCCTTCCATCTTTCGAGAAAATGACGCCGTTCCTGTCGATCTGCGTACTACTGTCGTAAATTCATCTGGAAAGACAAGAATCAAGCCATTGCTTGTGTATTTACCATTTCCTTGATACCTTTTACCTTAGTTGTATAGCATAGAACTCACTTGTATCTATTGAGCACATAGCACCTCCGGCTCTTCCCCGGACGGTGGTACTAAGTCCCCCTGTGCTCAACGCCTACTAAGCCCTGTTGGTAAATGACTATCTCGTGCTGCGCCCTGGTCCCAGAAGGCAACTAGCTCCAGAACGCTCGAGATTCGTTGGATTCACATCATCACTATTCGCACCCCTCTTCCCCCCAATCGCTGTTATATTACGTGCATGCAACAGTGTTGTTCCCAATCAAACACAATAAACACAATATACGATAGACTGTAAATACAATATGAACATTTAAAAGCAACAGAGAGTAAACTAGTACTCGTTATTGGCGAATGATATGTTTCCCGGAAAAGGATGAACAATAAATTTAGGAGTCTGGCCAAGCGTTTGGCGAAGCGAGCTGATGCTTAGCTGATGGTTAGCCGTAGTGTGACTCACTAGAGTGATGTCACAACGGTGAAGCTCGCGCTGTAAAAGGCCTAATGGACTCCCTTGGTAGCAAATCTCTGCGTGACACTTCATTCTTCCTCGATTTCCTCGCAGCCTGCACCGGATGTAATATGTGTAATAACTGTTCTTGTGCAGTAGAAACGACTGAGTAAATACAGAAACGCGCAGCAGCACTTGCATGCGTAGGACAAATATGTCCCAAGCCTAAGTTTGGATTGTAGTGGCAAAACAGTTGCCGCCAATGCTCTCTACAATGATACACCTGTTTTAATGTTTGATCACAGTCGTAGCGAGAAGCATTCCTAATTACATACGTCCAGTACGTATCAAAATCAGAATCGTTCAACAATGACGATGTAAGAGTTGCCCATTTCGACTATTGTTAAGTATTACGGCAGCTTCATCACTCAGTTTTACTCTGAGGGAGTGATTATAGCAGATTCCTAGATAAAATGCTTGCTCATAATATAATCTTTCTGTTGATTTGCACGGTTCAGAGAAAAGGACAGAAGAATTCTTACCTTGTGATAAGGATACTCCTCGTCTGCAGTCGCAAAGTTTCAATGCAGCAAAATTGCGAAGGCATCACCGCTTTAGGAAAATGTTATGTGGATGAATACCTTGTATGAGAACTTCGCTCAGAACCAGTGCTGGACGCGGGAGCTGCTAGTCAAAAGGGGGGAAGGGGTGGTTGAGATGGCGAAATGAGTGGCATTTTCGACACTCTGTGGACAAAGATTGGGTGATAAATTTACTAGAAACATCGGTTTTCATATTAAATAATGAGTAGTAAGTACTTAAGAAATAATAGCCGTCTCCCTGCGTCCAGCACTGCTCAAAACTAGTGCCACAATGTGAGCTCATACATATTTGCCGCGTTCGGCTCATAGGCATCCATAAAAGAGGTTACTTCGGTAAGCACTATACATGGGACCGAATAAAAACCGAACAATTTTGCCATCTTAATTAACGATTTAGGAAACAGTTTCAACATCAAGGCATTCCAGAATATGAAAGCCCTAAGGATCTTCTTCTCTCTCATACAGCACTTCATTCGTCTCTAATGTTGATACATTGGAAATTTCCATTCATTCGAAATAATCGACATTTGATAGCAAAAACATTCGATTTGGATTAAATGGAAATTTCGAATGTTCCAACATCGGAGTCCAATACAGTGGTGTACGAAAAAGAAGAAGAGCTTTATGGCTTTCTCATCCTCGAACTCCTATACCTGTAAATTGTTTTCTAAATAGTAAATTAAAGTTGCAAAATTATTCGGTTTTCATTCGGTCCCAGGTATAGTAAGCACTAAAGCGAGCATTAGTTTTTCATGTGTCCTGTGTAGTTCCGGCGTTAGATTTCCTTTCCTGTGCCTACACAAGCCACATCATATACCGCTGCGACTAGCTCAAAGCAAGGAGCCAAAGGATGATTGGGGTTTAGGATGGAGATAGCAATAGAATGGGAAGATTCGTCAAAGAATTATAAATCTGCACGGTTTCAAAAATTTAGCTTGTGACTGGCTCACAGCCGCTGACGCACAGACTGAGGATCAGATGCAGGTGAGAGACATTTATGAAGTGCGACAAGGATCAACACAAGGAAGAAAACTCGACCATATAAGTTTTAGTTATCTTTGCCGTCTGAGCTTTTCTTGAAAGGCATTGTCTCCCCTCAGGGTCAAGACTTTCGCATGAAAAGAATCTCCATTAGCTCCTGATGAGAACGGTATACTACCAAGATGGCTGAAAAATCGCTTCTTTTCGCCTCGTATGCATCGCTCGTCACACATGGAGCGCAGCGCATATTCCGCTAGGGAGTACATAGATGAGAACTCTCACGATGAGTACGAATATCTCCAGAAGGTGCGCTTCCGGGAGCGAATTATTCGAGTAGCATCTTGGCCCCGCCCCCATCTCTGTACACATGCTACGCAAGAAATGAGACTCAAAAACCGTTTCTTCTCTGCAGTTTTGCACGGAATCACATATACCACTTGATCGGCAGCTCCTTCAGATTTTTTTCAAATGAAAATCCCAAAAACATGAAGACCCTGAGATGGAACGGTGACTTTGAAGTGCGCTAATAATGAATGCGCTCTACATATTTTCCGTTCGATGACTTTGCTTCAGCAAGAAAAAAACCTATTTGAATTAGAGTATTGTTTGCAGAATATTGTTTAACATATGTGCAATTATTCACATTAATGCGTCTTTGTGTACCTCTATGAAAGAGAAGTACAAGGCAAATGTGGAAAACGAAAGCTACCAGGAATATTTCCATGAGACATTGCAAGAGCTCTAGAACATTTCGCACTCTCGAGTTTCACCCCAATCCTATCGCCCTATTGCCGGAGAATTGATGGATTTCCTATCAATACTGTGTTCTGAGCTCCTTTGAGCAAACACAGCAAAGTGGACATGAAGTGCCCCTACCTAGATCTTGCTCTGGGTGAGGAGTGTAGTTCATTCAAGCAAAAAACTGGAGTAAACTGTGGCAAATTTTTTCCATCATTCGAGAGAGCGGCCTTGCTCATGGTTACATGTGTATTCAACACTGCGTCTAGCTTTCTGTGAGTCAACAGTCATCACCCACAAAGAACCTGCCTCAGCACGTGACTAAAACCAAAACTTTCAATGACAAGAGTACTTTCAAAACCGATTCTTTATCTAAAGACGTATGCCGCTATCTTCACCTGATAACTTTTAGTCATAAACTCATAGCATTTTGCTCATTCAATGTAGTGTTTTTCATAATGACACGTTTGCTCAACCAATAGCATCTTTTTTTCACTAGATGTTGTTTCGTTGAAATGCAGCTGAACCATATTTACACAAGGCGGCATCGCTTAATAGCGATTATTCCTCGGAAGAAACGGCTATTCTTGTTAGCACGATAATCTTATTAGTTCCGTGTGCCTAAACAAGCTAGTCAACCACTGGCTCTTCGGCAATTCCAGTACAGACCATATCAATGGTCCACATATTTCTAGACTCTGCACAACTTCACGCCATCAGAGCGGAAGTTGAAGTTCATCGACTGTCCCTTAATTCAAGGGCTAGTGAACCACCAAAACGCTATTTGTTGAAGTTGTGAAGCGCAGTTTTTCTAATATCATGTTTCCCTTAATGAACACGATGGAAAACTTCTGTGAAAAAGCCAAAGAAACAATTCCCAACCTAGTTTGGAGTGAGAAGTGAGGGCTTGTCGATGCTATTAAAATGTTCGGTAATTGCATAGAAACCTAATAATGTCTCTCCACTGTTGCAGTGATTTTAGGTTTTCTTTTGTAAGCTGAAATACAAGCAGAGGACCACATTCTACTTCACGATCTTCCCATGCATGCATCTAAAGAAAGATTTTTGCGAAGTGCTGCTGATGGCAAGTGAAAGCACTTTGCACGCCTATTGAAAGACCTCACGTGACCTCCAAATGAAGGTCCAGAAGCGGATTTATGCCAGAGTTAAGTAGTAACGTTAATTAGTAACGGTGAGACGAAAGATGTTTCATACTTCTGACGCAGCGAAACTCGCCCATGACTGAAACCATGGCTGTGGAATGTAACTGGGAAAATTAATAATAATACGTCTTAACGTATTATTATTAATGTGCCATGTTAAGCCCAGCTTTTATAGCTTCTGGGCTTCTGAAGGTGCAACGAAGAATGGTGGGCTTATACCTTTCTGAAATTTTTCAAATATTGTTTTATGCTGATTACAAGAAAAATTTGTCCAAATGAGAAACGACTTTGACCCTGACTACTCTCAATGTATCTGACGTCTTATGACCCTATCAGTCACTACACTGCTAACCTCCTCAATACCTACTTGCTCGTACCATTTCTTTCTGCAGGATACTAAGTGTTACGTTATTTTTTTATTCTTTCTATTTAACTATCAAACAGATATCTAAAATGAACGCAGCCATTTTAAATGTTTTGACAGTCGTTCCTGTACTTCCTGAATGGAGGGTCAACAAGCTCTGCCCGGCTTCTCTTATCTACCAGTTGCGGACTTGGGCTCGAGTTTTACGCGTGGGGTTCGTACCAGATCAAAGAGGCACTTACTTGGTCCGCCCTTAGTTGCGTTGCCCAGGCTGATCCTTCCATTATTAACCATTAAAGCTTCGGTTTTCTTACTTTTTATATATCTGTAATAAAAACACTCTTAACAACTCCATTTACACTAGAATTACACTAGAAGTTTCACTTTCGGAAAAAATTGTGTGGCAAAGGTCTTTGAGGGGTTACCATAGACTGTTTACAAATGGATTATTTCTTTCAACACAATCACGTGTCATGTATGCCTCATGTATTATGCTTTATGGATGCATTCTTAATGTCTTTCTCTTTCTCTTTTTATTCAACTCTTTTTTTGCCAACTGTGCCTTGCTGTAATGTTTTTGTAATGTTGCTGTTTTTTACTTGGCGCACTTCATGTGCATTAAATAAGTTAATAAATAAATATATTTATGGTTAGTTGTATTATGTTGTTTTTATGTGATTTCTTGTTTTATCATTTGTTCGCTCTAGCTTCAGCGTGAAAGCGGAGCCTCTCACCGACCACACTACACCATGTCCACTTCTGTCGCCAAATCGCTGCCGCTGCAGCTGCCAAAGTATAGAAGACCCTTGGCCCATTTGTGCCCCAGGCTATGCAAGCTTCCTTTCTCTGCGTTGTTTATCTATAGCAAATTATCATAATGAATGGATTAGTCGAGTAAAATTCACCCGTATTTACCTTGGTTAGAAATATACTCTTGGAGGCGATTGTCTGAAAGTTCGGTGAGGCTTTCTCCTGGCGTCACTTGTTTGTTGGAAAATGATAGGCACTTCAGATCTGACAGCAATCCTATGAATAAGTGATAACGACTCATGGAGTAGTTCTAGAAGCGGTTTTTCATTCCCATATCATTGCAGAAAAAAAAGTTAAGGGTTTCGAATCGTTTCATTTTCCAGCGATATCTCATGGAACCATTGTGTGGTTACGAAATCTCTTTCCTCCCAGATCAGATAACTCTCGAGTGGTAGACTTCATGAATCTTTCTTTATTTGTATTGAATAGCATCTACAACGTAAAGTATGTAACACTCACCAAATTAGAGCTGAGCGAGCACGCAAATTACCAACTTGTTGTTTAAACAATGTACGTTTGTGCTCGGTATAGGATACTCCAATAATCGCTCGGAATCGCTTGCATGCGCAGTGCGTCTTGACACTCTGATCATCTGCGCATCCACAGATCTCATTAATATCACCTTCTCATTCGACATCAATCCTGAAGCGCAGAGCATGTGGAAGTAACCGTCTTCTAATTGTCCATACATTTGGTTTGATTCCAATTTTTTTTCGGATCATGTATGTGATGATTGGGCTCTCAACTTTTTCAACACATTGGTGACGTGTTTTTTTTGTTTTATTTATATATTCACTGACTTGTTTCGAGCAAACATGACAACTCAAAATTTAATTCCACTCAGTCCAGCCTCTAGCTATAGTGACTCATGATAATATCTTCAGCCTGCTACCTTACATTGTATAATAGGTATACTTCACTTGAAGTATAGCAGCTCGTGTCGCTGTCGCTCGGCCGAGGTTGATTTTAGTACGCATCGGTTATGCGAGGGCTGTGCTGCAGAGAAATCAATGTTGATCCAGCCAACATCGATAAGTAGAAGTCTGCGTGTGACGGCGACGCAGTGTGCTATACTTTGCGTAGAGTACAGCGGGAGGCTAGGATTTCTTGCTCTGGATTATTTGCTCACATTATCTCGCAGTGTGCAGAAAAAGAGATATGTACTTGTCCTTTGGAATGCGCATGCGTCAGAATGTTCGTTCAAGGCACCTCACGTCGAATTGCTTATCCCAGGGTTGGCGTTGCATGACTCAAAAGACTTTTATTGTGCATTACATTAATCGAAAAATTGTAAAAACTAAGTAACATAAAGATATAAGAACTAACATAAAGAATGTTGACTCACCTACAAAGATTCTCCAGGCACAGTCCAAGCCCGCACTCGACAACTTGCCTACTTGGCCATTTTTAGACAAGGCGCGTGGCGGGATCCACGTACAACGCTTGCCCGTGTACTCGAACGCACAAGAATTCTTAAAAAGTGACTTTCTTCGAATTCGTGCACTTCTCACTTTTTCCTCCCATTTTACTATCGGCTATGAGCTCCACACCCACTAAAACCTCGAATGCTTTGCAATAGAATTTCCAACAAGGAAGTCTGAGTGGTGCAAACTTCAAGCTTATCCGCTGCTCCTAATCTTTGTTTACACTGAGTGTTGACAAAATAGCGTTGCTTTTCTACTTGGAATGTTTCTTCAAACATAAACTAGTCTTTGTTCGAATCGTTTTCTTTTCCGTCGGAATACTAAGCAAAGAGATAGGAAAGGTCATGAAATGGTGACAAATATGATTTTTTCGAGATCTTTTTTTTTGTTGGGGAAATAAGTAGCTGAAGAAAAACCCAGCCTCTAATCCCAACTCATCCAATTTCTGCGTATTTTCCAAAACAGCCGATATACGCTCGTGCGCCTCTTCATCTGATCTACTCGCTTTTTTTACATTTCCATGCAACAATTTTTGAGATGATCGGTACTTATGAGTTTTTCCCTTCACTACTCCCCCATCGACAAAATGTACATCTGGGGGAACTTGCTCCACAAAAGAAACAAAGTGGTAATGTATGAAATCAGACTGGCCCATGAGCAGGCCGCTGGGATTGTGCAACAACCATCTCACAAATTTCACAACTCCAAACATTCTTTCGCAGATCTTAACGTAATATTTCTGAACACTTTAATTCCGATGTTCTCATGAACGTTCTACTAGGTAGCCTTTAGGTGCAAAAACAATCGACCCCATCATCGGCCTCTGAAAATGTGGACTTTTTTTGGTAGGTACTGCTTGCCGACCGATGTTAAAGAAATTAGCGGCGTGCGTGGTTTCGCTGCTACACATTATCACTTTCATCTATTGATCCCTTTCACTCCATAGCGATAATAATGGAATGTTCAAAAGAGTGTGAACACTGCAAAAAATCCTTAATTGAGCGTTTAATCGAAACAAATTCAACTCATCGTCGAATAGCTCTCTTCCCTAGAGTATCCAACGCATCGCTCAAGCTAATAGCAGCTTTTTTATAACAACAAGCTGGTAAATCTCTAGAGATAAGTCCTCGTAACATTCATTCAGTGTGGAATCCACTACTGGAGGCGGACACACTCCTGAGAACGATGGTGATGGTGGAATTTTTGCAGGTCTCTTCATTTGTAAAGATGGAGCAATCAAAATTGAAAAACAAGAACTCTAAATACTATAGTAGTAAAACATACCATTCCTAGAATTCAAATTTTTGCAGAATTTTTATCACGGTTTCTAATTCCTATCGCTTTGTTTCATTTTCACTCGGATGCAACAATGACTGGAAAACAGAAAAAACAGAACATAAGAAAAAAGTCATATATTAATATGATGTTCATTGTCTTCTTAAAAGCAAGGACGAAAAACTTAATCGTTGCTCCGTGGCTTTCTTACATTAATAAAGTAAACATTCTCGTTTAAGGATGCGGTGGTTCATACCACTCCTTCTCCTAGTGAGCCTTGCCAGAGCTGATGACGCTCGAATCAACTGTCATCCAGAACCTGATGCCAATGAGCAGAAATGCAAAGCCAGAAATTGTATCTGGACAAGCGGAGATTCCGTTGTGAGTCAAGTCATTTTTACAACAAAATTACCAGGAGGCCAAAGGAATATTACGAGAATAACAATAAAGGAATCAAAAATAACTATGGTTTAATACTTGCTCAGCCTGCATAATGGTATTGTTAACCAAAAAAAAATGTTATAACCGGAAAGTGAGGGTTTAAGTACGAAGGTAGAGAAAAACCTTCTAGGTTAAAGGCAGCACTCACGGAAATTTTTGTGTTGAAGATTTCGCGGTATATCGGGGTTTTTAGGGACGATGAACTCATTGACAACGATGACGTAGCGTGAAACACGCGAAAAACAAAGAAAAAGATGGCGGTATTTCATGTGTGTCCACAGCGCGGACGAGTGTTCCGTGATGGGTCCCGACACGGAACTCTGCAAATGGTACGAATTTCACAGACACGCCCCCGCTGAACCATATGCACACACCCTGTCAAAGGCGATAGTTAGCGCGACGGAACCCTAATGTCCAGAGCGGCATATGTGTCCACGGCAGTATCTTCGCAGGTAGGTGGCCATTCAAGGTGTTCAACTTACTGTTGCGATTGTCCAGCGGCCGGCTACATGGTAAGCGACCCATTTCAGAAGTGAAAATTTCCGTGAGTGTTGCCTTTAAGATGCGCTAAACTGCGTAAGAAGTTCCTAGTCCATGCCTAGTTAGTAGCAGTTGTCACTGTTCAAAGAGTTCATGATAACCAAAATACTTACCTGAGCCAATCAGGTATCGAAGCCTGGATGCATCACTGACACTACCCATGAGTGACTAGTTAGGCTAGCCAAATTTGCCCTTCACCAGGTACAAAGGAACATGTTTAGCCACGTGTGACGTTGCCCATACCCAGCTGCTACCCACGGGTAATCATAACCATGTGTATGATATTGCCAATTTCTCGGAAGATACGTCCGAGCCCAGCTTCAAAAATCACTTGCCTCCATTATTTTTCTTTTATACTCAAATGTGAAGGTATGAACTATATTGCCTTGCAGCCTGGGATTCCATGGTGCTATATGAAGCCAGGTGTCGGCTACAAACAAGCGTCGAAACAAGACTCGGTACGAGCAATGCACCTTGCTTGATCTCTTCTTCATTCCATTACCAAGTTGCTCTTTCAGAAAATAACGCTGAGAAAAAATAATGGACCGAAGAACCCGTGGGGACAGGATTATGGCGAGATCTACTTGAAGTCAAGCTTTATTGGCAAAACTCTGAATGTGAAGATTTATGCGGAGAACCGGTGAGGAGGGTATTCTGATTTGAATTGAAAATCTCTGACTAACAGCAAAGATATGTACACATAAATAGGCAGCATAGGTATTAGGTTGTTTCTACATAAGTTTCCGCTGTTTTGTAATTTTCGACTAGAAAATTTTATAGAAAATCAAATAGCAGCAGGTATCAGTCGAAGTATGCACCACAGCAGTCGCTGGTCTTTTGTAGTTTTTATAGCTGAAGCACCACTCCGCTGCTCCGTAAATCCATGAACTACGAGGCAAAGAAGTGAGTCGTTCAGTGCTGGAGGTCACTGGTTCTCGCTCAGTAGACGGCTTTGTGATCTGATAACCGGCGCATGGTTAGAGCTACACTTGCGTTACATAATGCGTGATTAAAAATTCTTCTGCAAACTTTTCGCAGTTCCGCAGAGTTCGGCCAACAAAATTAAGGCGCCCTCCGTGGTACGGCAAAATGATGTGATTTCCACAGAGTGCTTGGGACTTATCCTTAAATTCTACCGATTAGTGCCCGCAAACGGTCGATGTTTGTAACCACAGTGAAAGAAATCCCACTTCGATCCACTTCAATTCCAGAGAGAAAGACGACATAATGGAAATTTTGGGTTACCAAGTTTGTTGCCTGTGCTTGAGACTGCACCACAATAAAATGGAGAGATAAAGTACCAAGGGGAATAAGGGTGGCCTCGAGATTACTCCACCCAAATTTGGTAAACTTCATGCAATGTTATGGTAGAATTATTATTCGTGAAAGTGCAGTTTGCATTTGCATTCTTGAAGGGTTCACTCCAAAGTTAATTACATCTTCAAAACAAGATGGAAAATTATAGTTCACATTCCACAATGTTCGGGAGATCATACTTTTTAAAACGGTATGTGAATGCGGACATAAGCAAAATCTAATCGGGAAATATTTATTACAAACGTTCAAAAGTCCCTATGCAAAAACCGGAAAATTATGTAACAACCTAGTAATTTCAATGAATGAAGGAAATCGCTACTTTCCATGTGTGACATAAGTTTCAGATAAACTTATTTTTAGTATTAAGCTGGATTTTCCGTCTTCTCTAAATGTTAGAACTTTTTTTGCAGATTCGAGCCACCGCTTCCTCTCCTCAGGACATCTACTGAATCATCTGACCAGTTGGAGGTTTGTCTTGTGTAACTGTAACTTCATAGAGTAAACTAAGTGTCCAGCTACGTCTTTCATGGTAGGCTTTTTCATTTGGACGGCTAACACAAACCACACCTTTCGAGACGTCCTCAGATGTCATCCCCTAGGCAAAATATTAGGTAGTAGCATAGGTTTCCGCTGCTTTTGCTTGGGGTTTCGAAAGGTTCCAGTCGATGATTACCAAATGCATAGGTTTTCCATACCGTTCCAAGGTAGGTAACCTTGCTAACATAAAAGTATGTGGAGCATATTTTCTGATCGGTTTTAATAGTGTGTTAATTTTATATTGAACCCTTCAAAAATATAAACCCGACTTTCTCAGAATAACTAACTGGACCAAAGCGCTGCATAAGCCTGACCTGAAGCTACTGTGGCATTCTTGGGACCATTCCCATTCTTCATAGCACCTCAGCCGATCCTCTTCTCCAGCATTCTTAAAAATAGGCACCAAGCCTGAGATCAAATGGTAATTAAGCCACCATTTCCTGTTCATTGGACCAAAATGGAAGACGCATACCCACATGATGAATAGCAGCCATCCCACCTTACAACCGTTCTTAAGATTTTGACAAAATAACAATCACCAGGATGATGTGCTGATCATAGTGGTATAGGTGATTCCCTGCAAAATGTCGAAGAACCGTTTACGAGCCCCAGTCCTCGTGGAGCTTGTGGGCGGAGCCAGGGCGGGAAAACGGGTTTTTGAATAATGCCCTTTACGTGCGGAAAGCTAATGAGGAAATTAGCACTCTTTCTAACAGTTCCACACCATTCACTCTATGGAATGATGGGAACAGCGTTCTGTATGTGACCCACAATTGAGTACATGATGCAAAAACTGCACAGTCCCGCCCTGGCCCCGCCCAAAAGCTCGCTGAATGAAGGGCCTCAAAAACTGTCTTCTGGCAGTTTCGCACAGAATTATGCATATCTTTGTGTTCAGGAGCTCTCTGCGATTCTTCCTGTATGAAAATTTGGGTGACGTTTCGGAGGAGGTACTGCGTCTTTATCTATTTCCTTACCTCACTTGGTAGGAGTTTATGGCAAGTGTGAAGTGATCCATGGAAATCACACCAACTTGTCTCACTGCCACGGGTCCTCAAGTAGGTCACAAATCCTTCGTGAGAGGCGAAAACCTCCCCCGAAAACTCTTGATTATGCATTTCCTAGTCCAGACCAGACCTCAACTGTTGGTCACTTATCAGATCATAAAAGCATCCATTGGTAGAGGATCGATTGGAAAAGTGAGAAAGCTCTAGGGGGTGAGGAGCCTTATACCTGGAGAGGACGGTGCGTCTGAGCTCTGCCATTGGCCATTGGATCTGTCCAACTGGCCAATAGCAGACCTCAGTCGCGCCGTCCTTTCCAGCTATAACGCTCTGCATCCAGCTCCAGAACTCCGTTCTTTGCCTCATACCCCTCCGAATTCTGAGGCAGCGGAACTGAGCTCCTGCTGTAAAAATGGCGGAATACCAGCGAGCGTTTTGATGGGCACTTCGATTGACGTCTTATCTTCCTCTGTTTGAATTTCTATGAGACGTTTCCACTGAAAATTTCCAAACAGCGGACACTTATTTTAGCGCATAATTTTAGCATAATCTTTGCAGCTGGTCACTGAAGATGGCAAGGAATTTTTCTCCTTCGTCGTGAAGCGGAAGTCCACAGGAACACGTCTGTTCGACACCTCACTGGGTGAGTGATCCGCGAACCCGTATACTTTCACGAGCTCGGTAACGTGGGAAAACCACTCATTTATTCATCCTATAATGTGGCCATGATAAAGCAGTTGATAGTTCACCGGTAAAGAAGTAAGCCAAGCCAGAGAAGAAAAAAAACAGAAAAAATGACGGAAATTACTGCTACAATCTGGCTGATGAAATAAAAACTTGAAAAGCAAAACAAATTAAATTGCTAATTATTGCACCGACCAATTATCTCAGAGTTTTTTTTACATTTGAAAACCCTGTTACTATGTGCCTGTAAATATGTGTTATACTTCCTTTTCAGGAGGTCTTATCTTCTCGGACAAATTCCTTCAAATAGTCACCAAATTGCCGTCGGATAGAATGTACGGATGGGGCGAGAACGTTCATCCCACGCTAAAGGTGCTCAGAAACCATAGTGCTTTTGGACATGCTCGTAAATTTCGGAAATTTCAGCACAATTTTACACGATACACAACCTGGGCTATGTTTGCCAGAGATGAGTGGCCTTATTCGGAAGCCCTTGACACCAAGAATCTCTACGGTAGCCTAGTCGTTTCCTCCAAAAACTTTCCATGGAACAAGCATTTCGCTCATATTCTTGTGTTATTTAAGGTGTCCATCCTTTCTATATGGTGCTGGAGCCTGATGGAAAGGCCCATGGTGTGTTTATCCTGAACAGCAATGCTCAGGTAATAGCCTTATAGAGCTTGAACTTTCTGTAGGCACATGAGCTGTTTATTTATTTACTAATTCATTTTCTTATTTATTTGTTCGTTTCCTTATTTATTTATTCATTCATTTATTTATTCTCATTTATTCAACTTATTCATCACTTGTTTGTCAAGCAATATTTGGCTATTTGTGCATGAAAATCTCGAAAATGCTTTTATCTTACCGAAGCTTTGGCCAGCGATGATCACCGAACCTTACTCGTTTCGTAGTCCATGTATTATGTTAGTATATACGGAAGTGCGGTACATAGTTAGAGCATCTCCTAACCTTCTGTCTTTTAAACAGTAATCGTATTACTTAAAAAAGGATCTCCTACCAATTCTGTGCTGTAGAATCATACTGTGGGGTTGCGATGGGGTACTGTGAAAAAATTGAAAGATTATGCCACTTTGAAAATGCGCAGGGTTACGTTAACAATGGTGATTAGCTCTCCACAAAACTCCAGAAGATTGTCAGTACTATTGGGCTAGGATTCATAGATGCATGATCGAGCGAAACTAGGTTAGCAAATCGAATTTAATGTCCTGAATCTCCAAAAATTGTGGTCTACTCGAAACCCCAAAAACAACTTGTCGACAAGCATTTGGCGACCAAGTTTCTGATCGCATTCAGATCTCGCCCGCCCAAAGCTTGTCTACAACTTGTTTTCACACTTATTTGCTGGCAAGTTGTCAGTCCAAAAGCTTGTCGACAACTTGTTCCCACCCTTCATAGTAGACAGATTGTCGGTCGTATAAACTTGTCAACACCTTGTTCTCGCTATTTCTTCACTGGGAGTCTGTCAGCTCACCAAAATTGCCCAGGGTAGTACCTGTGAAGGATGGCGAAACTGTCCTTCAGTTGAGCTTCTCTAAAACTGTGTCATGTTAACCATTGGCCTGGTGTCCACAGTGGTTGCATCGTATGCTAAGGGGGTACGGGAACTTGACTCCCTCTCGTCAACAGGTTATTAGGCTAAAAAGTTGCCGACAACTTATTTGGCCGAAGGCTTGTTGACAAATTGTTTTTGAAGAAGCTGCTCGGCAATTTGTTCTTCCCCTTCTTTGTCGACAAGTTGTCGGAAGAAAGGCCTGTCGACAACTCGTTTTTGGGTGTCATGATGACGTCAATCTAGTCGACAACGATTTGATAGTTTAATGCTTGTTTGCAAGTTGTTTTTGGGTAAAGCTGGGCCGACAACTTGTTTTTGGGGTGCTGAGTATGTAATGGTCAAACACGTTGATCATTGCTGGTTTGCTCTTACACGCTACATGATCCTAGCCCAGTTTATCGCTAAGCACCTGTCGGAATGTCTACAAGCTTAACTTACTCTCCCACCCGTGATCTGAGAAAGGTATCCCATCAGATTCATGAAAACCCAATGTGGCTAGATGCGAAGGATGCACACATATAGGTAGCAAAAATTTGTCAAGCAAGCCATTTTTCGATAATCCGATAGTTCGCTAATCAATCTACACAAATTTATAAATTCTACCTTGACAATCTCCTTCGTTGTTTCAGGAGGTGACCACAGCGCCTGGACCTACGCTAATCTACCGTACTATCGGAGGTAACCTTGATCTATACTTCTTCCCAGGTCCCACGCCCGAAGAAGTTACGCGTCAGTACCTTAACTTGATTGGAAGACCTTATCTACCTGCCTATTGGACGTTAGGATTTCAGGTGGGTAGGCGTGACCTCCTACTTAGGTGGTATATTTGAGCGATACCGAACTCTGAACTGTTCCAGATCTCTCGATATGGTTACAAGGACCTTAATGAAATGATCGAAAAAATCGAGAGAAATATCAGAGCTGGAATCCCAGTGGATACCGTTGTCGCGGATATTGATTACATGGATAGATACAAGGATTTCACAATTGGGAAGGTATGCGTTTGTCATTTTACTACCTATATAGGGAAGAGGACTCATACAACTGATTCTCAGAACTTTGCTGGTCTACCAGAGTACGTGAAGAGGCTGCACGGCATGGGAATGCGAACTGTGTTCATGTTTGACCCAGCTATTCAAGTAGATTACGCGAGCTTCGAGGCAGGAATTAAGATGGTCAGGGCAAACTACACTACCACAGTTATCCTAAAGTTTTTGATTCCTTTCGTTTTTAGGGAGCGAAATTCATCGAGTGGGAGCGCTACGATCAAGTAAATCGTACTATTCAGGTAAGCACGACCTCTTTCTCAGTTTACCCATACCAGGCTGGCCACAGGGAATTCCAGTAGAAGTAGATCCGCCCGCATATGTCGCAACAATTGTTTCGGCAAGTCTGTACAGGTAACTTCAGGTTCGATAGTGATTGGGGACTGTGATATTCATGAAGTATGCGGATGCGCAGACAATCAGAGCGCCGCGTTTCTGATGGTCATTATGTGCTCTCGGATCAACATCATCTAAGTCTCCTGTAACTAGTTGGATACAGAAACTGTTTCCAGAGCCGCTATCCACTAGTGAACAAAACAAAAATCATGCTTGGGGTAGTATGGCCGGATGGACATGTCGCATTCCCCGATTTCTATGAAACAAACGGCAAAACTGCACAATGGTGGATCAGCGAATTTGTCACGTTCTGGAATAAGGTAGGAATGGTCGTTACATTATTTTTTTAATTGTTTTACCAACCTCTTCGCGTGGACTTTTGCTTTCCTCTGGAAAAATTTCCATTCCGCATGAATTAGAAATGAACCATGTTAATCAGGGTGTTCATGAGCCCATGGGATCGGAGTTGGGGTAATCTCTTCCATCTATTAGTTCATCGCACTGGGACAGTTCCTAGTTAACATAGCGGGTAGAATAGTTGCTCTTGAATAGTCAGAAACCAGTAACACTGCAGTGGTGTAAGAGCCGGAAGAAAAGAAAGTGTAAGTTTCCAACAGGTATCAAACCGATCCAACGGAATTGAGACCACAGCACGACAAGATACAATGAATTTATTCAAAGCAAATAAAAATCAGTACAAAAATGCGATAATGCGAAAGAAATACAAATCAGTTCAATCCAGAAGAGTCCCAAGAGCAGAGGCGGTGGAGCTTGGATGAGGCGAGAGATTTCTTCAGGAAGCAATCAAAATCTCGGTACTGTGTTCACGTCTTGCCACGGAGGCGCTGACTAACAGAAATCAGAAAAAGCCACTCAGGCTCAAAAGGAGAAGTTGCTCTTGGCAAGCCACACAGGCGTTGCCCCACACGAAAGAAAGAAAAAGCAAAAACTTCTTCCGAATGATTTTCCTTTCATAGCATCCGGAATCCCGCCTTTTCTGGATTCCCGCCTACACCGCCCGCCGTTTTAGCGGGAGGTGCCTGGGTTGATCTGCGTGATCAACCGCAGGGGTGGACATGCCCCCCCTCCTATAAGTTGACGCCCTCGTCAACCGGTCAGGCCCTATCTGCGGCAGGTGAAAATTATGGGCCCTCCTCCTAATCACCTCATACAAGTGTTTAGCCGCCGCTACCCCTGGGTATGTGAAGTAATACTGAAAAGCATTTTCAGGACTACCCGCATCAAGTAAAATTCTTCCATCAATAACTCTATTACAAGCTGTCACAAGCAATTGATCAGGATTAGCGAATTTTCCCACTATCGCATCCAGTGTCATCCACACCTGGCGCATCGCCATCCATTTTTCCCTCCTGGCATCCGTTATGGGCGTCCACGCAGTGATGAGCTTACCGCCTGCTTCCAAGTGATTCTTCATCAGTTTCACTATTTCTTCGATAACCTCCCTTTCTCCTTTAGACTCCATAGGGTATACTACCAACCACGTTCCAAAGGATGTCCAGCTTTCCAGCACTTCCTGTAATTGCGCAAATGAGGTCGCCACTCTTGTGACCAATCCAGCCCTTGGTCCGTCCTTCTCGAGTAGAAACGCCGATTCCGGAGCGGCGAAACCGGTCGGTCCTTCTTTGGGAGTCCGGTTCTTCTTTGCTTCCGACGCAATTTCTTCCTTCACTCTAGCAAATGCCACTCGGTAGAAGTCCTCCACACAGTTGTTCTCTATCGCGACGTGTTTCTCGATGCTATCCGTGGAGCATATGAACTCTGTCCATTCCGTGCAATTTTCGTATGCAAGCAAAAGTATCCGGAAAAGCGCTTCTGCGTCGAGGCACACTACCCTGTCCTTGTGCAGCTTGATCTTTTCCGCCGTGGTCAGATCGCTCCTAATGAAAATACTGGCTGTTTGCCACGCTCCCCAAAGGTCCGAAATCGGTCGCCTTGCATACGCTCCCGGAAACGATATTCCCTTGATGTCGCCCAGCTTGGCTTCCGAGAAACACTCGTCCAGGCACTCATATTGAAGATGGCCCTTCTCCGCCGGACTCGTTATCCGAGCACCTCTGAAATGTTCAACATAATTTTTGCACACTCTAACTCTCGGTTTTCTTCCTCTGCGACCTCTAGCATGCTCTGTATCAATTCTATCATCGCCTATCGAACTAGGCACAACTCTTAGCTGATCAAACTGGATTCGCAATGGTTCGCTGTTTTCCCCAATCCGCGTTACTAAAGCTGAGTTCTCGCTCACTTCGAGTACCCTGAACGGGCCCGCCCACTCACTTACAAGTTTAGGATGGGAGTTTTTGGCTTTCTCGTTAGGTGATAAAACATAAACGCGTTCTCCAACTTTTGGGAACTTCTTCCTCTCAACTTCATGCCTACTGTCGTACGCGTTTTTCACCTTTTCCCGGACACGATCATTATATTCCCTTACTCTCTCATGCGTTTCCGCCACTGCCTGCAATATTTCCGCCTTATATTCCTCCATAGTTTTGTCCATCGAATACCATGATATTCCCCCATTCGGAATAGTCACTGAAGGGAAAACCGGGTCCATTCCATGCAGGACAAAATAAGGGCTCTCTCACGTCGCGCTGTGCGGTGTCATATTGTAGGCCATCATACAAAACGGTAGCCTACTGTCCCACTCTGCTGGAATAACCGTTGAGCGCCTCAGCATGGCCACTATCGTGCCATTTAACCTCTCCGTAATCCCATTCTCTCGTGGGTTGTATCCTTTGGTGGTGATGTGGGAAATTTTCGTAATCTTCGTGATTTCCTCCATTACCTGGTTAACAAACTCACCACCTCTATCGGATAATATACTTTTCGGCCACCTGCAACCTTCCGCGATCCATCTTAGGAAAATGGTCCTAGCTATAGTTTGGGCCGTTTTGTCCGGTACTGGGTAAGCCGCTGCAAACTTCGAAAAATGGTCTATTACCGTTACAGCGTACCGGTTCCCCTTTGTCGTCAACCCTAACTCTAGAACGTCCACGCCAATGACTTCGTACGGTTTGGAAGTTACAATCGGCTTCAGAGGCGGGACCAACACTTCCCGCGGGTTATGCACAAAACACTTTTGACACTCTTTACTCCATTTATGCACATCCTGTGTCATCCCCGGCCAGTAGACCTGTTTTCTCAACCTTTGCAGTAACTTATGCGCATTAAAATGTCCCGCGAAGAGTCCACTGTGAGCCTCATGAAAAATTTCATAGCGAAAAGGCTTCGGCACCACGAAGACCAAACTGCCGTCCTCCCTGTACATCTTTAGCTCTCCATCTTCTATTACAAAATCCTCAATCCTCAGTGGATATTTCTCTCCGGGTATCCTTACACTCTGGTCCCCCTTACCTTCCTCTACCAGGTTGACGAGCTCTCCCAGATGAAAATCCTTTCTCAATTCCTTCAGCCATTTGGTGTCTTCCTTCACGAATACCGCGTTTACGACAGCTTCATCTACTCCATCCAGCGATTCAGAGGCCATTGCCGTTGGAATCCCCCGACTTAACGCATCCGCTACTACATTGGCCTTGCCCTTTACATACTGGATTTGGAGATTATATCTCTGTAATTCCAGCGACCAGCGCAAAACGCGTGCCGAGACGTTGCTCCTCTTGAACAACGCAGTCAACGGCTGATGATCGGTCATAACTACGGTCGGCAATCCATAAATGAACATGTGGAACCTCCTGACTGCATGTACTACCGCCAGTGCCTCCAGATCTGTCACGTGGTAACGTCGTTCTGCTTTACTCAACCCTTTCGAGGCAAAGAAGATGGGGTGAAGCTGGTGATCCTCCCCTTCTTGTGACAAGACCGCTCCTAGTCCGTATGTCGACGCGTCTGTGCATATCACAAAAGGTCTGCTACCGTTACGCGCGCCCTGGACGTCCGGCTGAGACAAAACCGGTGCCGAACAAATCATTTCCTTCATATTAGCCATAGCGTCCTCCTGCTCCTTTTCCCAGTACCACTTCGATTTGGGAGATGTTAGCCTAAACAGGTGAGCAGCGTGCTTAGAGAACCCTAAGCAGAACTTTCTATAGAACGAGGCCATTCCTAGGAACGTACGGAGTTCCTTCGCGTTTCTTGGCGTCGGATACTCCTTGATAGCCCTAATTTTCTCGGGATCCATGTGTACCCCTTCTCCATCAACTACATGTCCTAGAAAGGACACCTTCTCTTGCAACAGAATGCATTTTTGGGCTTTCAGCCGCAGACCTGCTTTCTGTAACCGAGAAAACACCTCCTTTAGCAACTCCAAATGCCGCGTCTTCGTCTCCGTACATACCATAATGTCGTCTATGTAGCAGAAAACCTCCTTGCCAAGAAGATCGCCAAGTACGGTGTCCATTAGTCGCTGGAACACGGGTGGGCTCGTACTCAATCCAAACGGTGTTACCCGAAATTGGAAAAGTCCCTCCGGCGTGGTGAAAGCAGACTTTTCCTTGGCATCGTCCGCTAATGGTATTTGCCAGTACCCACTACATAAGTCGAGAGTAGAGAAGAAGCGCTTTCCCCCCAAGCTTTGCAGTAATGCTTCTATGCTTGGTAGCGGGTAAGCGTCCAACTTGATTCTTTTGTTGAGCTCCCTGTAGTCCACACATAACCTTATGGACCCGTCCTTCTTCTCTACCAATACAATAGGAAATGCCCACTCGGAGCTACTCTTCTCAATGATATTCCTTTTCAGTAGATCAGCCAACAATTCCTTAAGCTTCTGCCTAACCCCCAATGGCACTGGTCTTGCCTTCAGTTTAACTGGAGGACTATCACCTGTATTGATAGTCATCTTCACAAGGTCCGTTTGCGTCAATTCCTTATCGGATACAGCAAATGAACCCGCGAACTGCTCCAGGATCTCCTTGAGCTCACCCTCCAAAACGTTTGCCTTGGAGTTCGTCGAAATCAGTTCAAGCAGCTTCTCCCTTCTCTCATCTTCGGTCATACCTTTATCGTCACCGTCCCACTTTAGCTGGCTCACTTCCTCTACATTTTCATGCCACTTTTCCGTTCCCCAACTTCCTACATCTTCCCCTTCCTTTAGTATCATGGGCTCATCGCTATTGTTAAATACTGGCAGCTGTGTTTGCTGTTGCACTACCTTGAAAACTCCCGACGCAAATCCCGACTTACATGGCCAGATAACACGGTCTGCCACAGTCTCCGATTCTCCCTTACACTGGACCTCTACCAAGGCGGTATCATGTGGTGGTATGTATGCTCTTCGCGCAACTGCCACCCTCTGCCCACCGTCCTCTACCGCCTCTATCGGCCTCTGTTTCTCCGTTCTTCTCGCCAATTTTACTTCTACTCCTAACTTCCTCAACGCATTAGTTCCAATCAGTAGCTCGTTCTCCGATCCCGACGATATATGGAAGGCAACTGTTTCTTTCTCACCCCCTTCCAGCTCTACGTCCACGTATACAGCTCCCAGAAACTTCATTGCATTATTAGAGGCGTCAAACACGGGTTTCAATCTTGACTTATCAATCAACGTCAACGCATCCACATCTACCCCTCTATCCTGCGCTTCGGCTAATATGCCAACTGGTACAATGCTAATCATGGAGCCAGTATCAATCAAAGCCGAACACTTCCTTCCCAGAGCCATTACTGACATTAGCATGCGCGATCCTATCAAATCCTCATCACTTTCCTCCCCTTTCCTCACTGACAAACCTAAGGAGCGTACATCTCTTATGATCTCTGACAGCTTCTTCTCCTTACCTACTAGCTCAGCTGCACCACAATCAATTTGATTCACCCTCGTGGAGCGCCTAGGGCAATCGCGACCTATGTGCCCATACCTTGAACAGTTATAGCATTTCCTGTTCTCATTCCTCCGCAGGCTCATGCTACCTTGTTTCTCCTGGCTCTGACCCTCTCTGTCGCCTCTTTGTGTCTCATTACCGCTCAATTTATTGTGACTCTGGCGGACTTCATCTCCATCCCGACGTGGTGACTCCCTATTAGTGGCTACGTCATTTAACCCTGACTGGACCCTACCTCTACCGTCCCCTTGCTCAGAGTAGTATGAGGCTCTTCGCTTCCACGCCGGAACGGGTGGCTTTCTCTGCGCACTCAACATCATCTTAGATTGCTCAATACTAAGCGCTAGCTGCTTAATTTCATCATACGCTTTGCGGGGCTCTACCTTGTGAAGCGCTCCCAAAAGCTGGAAATGTTCTGGCCAATGCCCCAGATTGTCGAGAAGCACCTGTGCGTACTCCATCGATCTATCCTCGACCGTGCAATCTGGATTGGCTTGTCTTCCTAGCCTTTCCAGTACATTGCAAAAGTCGGAAATCTCTTGGTTGGGTCTCAATCTCAGATTCCTCAGCTCCGTCAACGCTCTCATTCGCCCTGCCACTGAATCACAGGCTAACAGTTTGTCCATCTCTGCGATCACTGCTTCCAACCCTTGCTCTTTAATAAACCTAGGTATCGCAGCGAACACCGCTTTTGCCCTTCCCCCTAGGTGGTCATCCCCAAGGATATCCAGCAAGGTGGCTTCGCAAGTTATCACCTTCTCATACTTTCTCTTGAACCGCCTTACGAATTCCTTGAAATTTTCCTGCCTAGTTCCTTTAAACACCCCTGGATCAGTGCATGCTAGCGATCTCAGATATGTAACTATTTGGTAACTAACATCCGTACCTAGGTCTTCCCGAGCCGGCACCGTTGCAGCCGTTGAAGTCGAACACGGCCTCCAGTCCTTTACATATGTCGGTCCAGTCGCACAAAGGTTGTTCTCCTGTAACACCTCACGTTGTTCCCTCAATATACTTTGGACCATAGCTTCCGGTAAAACTTCCTTACCCTTGGGCTCTGCAGGGGTTCCATTCGTCTTCCCATCTGCCCGACGTTGGAGCTCAACCACGGCATTTTTCACCTGGAATACATCCGTGTTAAGCACTTCGCAAACTTCTGTCATCACTTCTCCATCCCTTTCCATCGTCTGAATATACTCTCTCCACTCGCTCTCAGATTCAATGCCCCTTTGTGATAACGTTTCAACAATCACATTCACTAAGCCCTGAGGCATCCTTGGCTTCCCAGAAACCCTTGCTAATATCTCGCCTACTCTCTTATTCGCGCCCTCAATCAGGCCTTCGATTTCTCCCTTTACCTGCCTCGCTACCCTTGACTCACTGAGTATTGCGTTCACTTTCAGCTGTGCCTCTTGCAAAACTTTCACACATTCCCCGAACTCTCCTTCCGCAAATAGGCTATTACCACTAAGCGGACATACCTCAATTGGGGGCCTGTTCTCATCTCCCGACTCCATTGGCACCTCGGCGTCCATTCTGGAAAGTAACACATTAGAAGGCTCTCTCGTTACTACCATCTTGGCAAATGCGATCGCCCGTTACCACACCGCAATGAGTGCCTTTGTCTAACTATAGTGTACTTTCCCTCAACTCTGATTGCCCTTACTTTGCGGCACTATGTTATACAATGGCACCCTTGCTTTGCGGTAACCACTGTATACTACCAAAAAAAACGACGGAAAAATATCGCGAAACACAGCAAAGAACGAGTCGATGCTCAGCAATCGATACCCTGCAGCGGTGACCTAGTAGAGGAGCGCCTATCAAAAATCAATAAATAGGACTCACTGCAGAGCACAATGCAGAAAAGAGAGAGAGAGGGAGAGAGGGAGAGAGAGATGACTGAGTTACAAGTCAACCTAGATCCAAAACTGTAACTTTTTTTTTTGCTCAGTGAAATCGGCTTGCTACCAGTTGGAATAGTTTTAGTTCGGCCCCCATGTAAGAGCCGGAAGAAAAGAAAGTGTAAGTTTCCAACAGGTATCAAACCGATCCAACGGAATTGAGACCACAGCACGACAAGATACAATGAATTTATTCAAAGCAAATAAAAATCAGTACAAAAATGCGATAATGCGAAAGAAATACAAATCAGTTCAATCCAGAAGAGTCCCAAGAGCAGAGGCGGTGGAGCTTGGATGAGGCGAGAGATTTCTTCAGGAAGCAATCAAAATCTCGGTACTGTGTTCACGTCTTGCCACGGAGGCGCTGACTAACAGAAATCAGAAAAAGCCACTCAGGCTCAAAAGGAGAAGTTGCTCTTGGCAAGCCACACAGGCGTTGCCCCACACGAAAGAAAGAAAAAGCAAAAACTTCTTCCGAATGATTTTCCTTTCATAGCATCCGGAATCCCGCCTTTTCTGGATTCCCGCCTACACCGCCCGCCGTTTTAGCGGGAGGTGCCTGGGTTGATCTGCGTGATCAACCGCAGGGGTGGACAGGTAGTATTAAATGCACGGATAGAGCCAAGTTTTCTGGAGTGGAGGTTGAAAAGTTGAATGGTCAGCATTCGCCTCACAATATCCGGAATTGTTTATAAACAGACGAAAAATTCATTGGTGGGAAAATTTTCTGCTTACACCTCATTGCAGCGCGACCGCGACCGCCCAGCTCATGCGAGCTGTTCAGAAGCAGTTTTACTCGTGTGAAAGCACATTTGAGAAGTGGTTGCTTTGCGTACATAGTTGGCGCCCATATTGCGACGCCAAGTCGCAGATCCCTGTCGCGTGCTCTTTATACTTATTCCTCCAAAAAGTATGCGAAAGAGTTGCGTTGCGTGAGATAACATGCATTAGGAGATGCAAAATGACGCGAGAGACCATCGCGTCGCGCATGTTATTGCTGCCGCGATGAAATATAAACACAGTCAATGATCACGAAATCCGATCAGGCAGATCAGGTGGAAACTCTCCCGTTCACTCGTCGGGTAAGTGGCAAAAATCTTGGCAGGTATCGTGAATAATAGTTTTTATCCGCGAACTCGCCAGTAGGGGGGAGCGTTAATACGTTTCCGGGATTGTTCACGAATTGGGGCACAGCTTATAAAGACATTATAGAAACATTGGACGGAAGCATTTTTGGAGTGAAAACTTTTGTGCGTTTTGTTCTAGGTCCAATTCGACGGCATTTGGATTGATATGAATGAACCGGCGAACTTTGGCACAAATGAGAAGAAACCATGGTATTTCGACAATCCCGACCATCCCAACATTGAACCTCTGCAATGTCCAATGAATGAGAATTCGAACGATGCAGAGTGGGACATGCCACCATATAAAACGCATGCTGTTTGGGTTTTCGGGAAGGTGAGTTCATGAAATTCCACTGCTTCTAACTCGAAATTTTATAGGCAGATCTACGTACGTACTTCGATACTATGTGTACCTGGATCGCATAACAATTTTCTTTTTTCATAATATGTTCTGCCTAGAACAGTGACAAGAATATGTTTTGGGTACATTCTTGCATCTTTCTACTTGAATCTTCCCATGTTTCAGGATCAGTATTTGGCCACAAAGACATTGTGTATGTCAGCAGTAGTAGGAGAGGGACGTCACTACAACCTGAAGAGTCTGTATGGATTGTTTGAAAGTATGATAACAGTGAAAGCACAACACAAGGCAACTAAAAAGAGAGGAATTGTAGTATCGAGGTGGGTTTTGTAGACGAACAAACTTGTTTCCTGTGATCCCACTGCTTTATTTACTTAAGTTAACAAGAGTGAGACAATTAAAAGAATCTCAAGCGCAAAAATGGTGGAAAAGCTTTGGCAGGCCAGTTTCTTGAAACTTGAGGTCAGTCATGCGACTCCCCGGATCCTGCTCTATTACAGAATCGTAAATTTGGCACACACTGTATTTTGTCGGGCCAGTCCCCTGAATTTGAAAAACAATACACAGCATTTTTGGATTGAGGTATCATCATGAGATTCCATTTTGCGCTGTGGTTCACTGTGAACCTTCTCTTCATATCTTTGCCTAACATAGCTTTAACAAAACTGTCATTGATCATCGCGCCTATTCATAGAGCCCATACTTTGGGTTGTCGTTGATGTTTAGTTTAACATGTTTACTGGGTGTCCCTCGACTAAACCTGAAGTAATTACCCAGTTTGCTTTAGAAGCCATATTTTGCAAATCACGCCGTTGGAGAGACTTTGCGCACAAATCAGGCCAAAAAAATTGTGGGAAAAGAAACCAGTCGTTGAAAATGTTTTAAAAGTCATTACGTATTATTTTTCACTTTGCCCTCTTCCTTGCATATTTGCTACACAATACTCCTCACTGAAAAATGGTTAAGCTCACTCTTGACACTCAGATTATTTTCGAACTTGTCCTACATATTTTATATTTTATCTACTGAGAACTGTACATAGGGGCACAAAAGGCCAGAGAGGCGTTGAAACAGTGAAATGCTAGGAAAAACAAAAAAAGACAACTGCTTGCCTAAAAATTCGCTGGATTGGGTTTTTTGCTTATCTGAGCGGCACATAAAAATTGCGCCAGAAGCGGTTCTAACAAAACACTACCGAATAATACGTACATATCTTCTATCCCTAAAGGTTCGTTCTGGTTGCCGGTTAGAAATAGCATTGCTGGAAAGGACTGGAGCAGATGCAGGTGTAATTTTGGTAGTCCAGCATGAATGGAGTCTGTGCTTATGTTTCTGTGATCTGCTTATATTCTTATCTAAGGGAACACAATGCAACGGCTATGTATATTAATCTGCTCCGAAGATTTTATGATGAACACGAAAGGTTGCTCAAGAATTTGAGAGGAGAAACTCGCATCTCAACCTTGAAAGCATGAACATATGCCACGGTTATCACTAGAGAAAAGATGGAGGGCGAATACAGAAGAGCAGGAAGGCGAACAGAAGGACACCGAGGCACAAAAGCACTGGCAAGTAAATGAGCGGTAGACGATAGACGATTCAGTACATAGCTATGTTCAATTCACAGTATATAAGGGTTTTTCGCCGCTGATTTGTTTGACGAGATAAGTGCAATTTATACTAGCTGCATGCGTCAGTCGCGCATCAGTCGCACGCATCCATTTTCATGAGGACTGGTCAACAAGGCTGTACATCGACAATGGAAAGAATGCGCGGTCGCCACGACGCCGTAAATGCGTGCATCTGAGCTGCGACTGCGATGCGACTGGGCCCTATTCTTCATCATGTGGACCCATGCACGTCAGTCGCACCCACCCACTATAAATTGTCCTGTGATGTTTTGGGTGGCTGCAGTGCTTTCCACCGTGAACGAAAGTTAAGAAGACGGCAGAGAGGAAAAAAACGAGGGAATGCGTAGAACAGTTGAAGAGAAATGAGATAAAGGCCAAATATCTGCATGGTTACTCACTTATTGTCGCGTTTGGAATAGGCTATAACATGGAAACTGTAGCAGAGCGCACTATCCCCTTCTGAGCCTAGCAAATTCACTGCGGTCGATCCGCGACAGACTTTTCGCAGAGCAGAGAAATAATGATGACGGACGACAGAAGCCACTATATTTTGAAACACAAAGTAGTTTTAATTTCTAAACAAAAAATCATCGTTTAGATCGACCTTTGCCTCTAGTGGACATTATGGCGGGCATTGGTTGGGTGACAATGCAGCCTCGTGGGATGATCTGCGATCAGCTGTCATCGGAGCTCAAGAATTCAATTTGTTTGGCATTCCGTAAGTTTGTTTGTTACACCACTGCTCCTTATACGTATTTTACTGATCTGAAGATAAGTCCTGTTTCAGATATATTGGCTCCGATATTTGCGGCTTCAACCGAGATGCAACCGAGGAGATGTGTCTCAGATGGCAGCAACTTGGAGCGTTCCATACTTTCATGAGGTATCTTTAGCTGCACGCTCTAAATGACTATCAATATCAACATAACATATTTTGCAATTTATACTTTATATATTTTTTTATATTTTATGTTTACACTTGTAAGTATAAGCAATAGGACAAAAAATGTGTTAGCCATGCTGCGGACTCACTGTCACGAGATATTGCGGCTTTGGATAATCATTCCCAATGGGAAATAGGGATATCGGAAGGCTGGTGCATTTTACCAGGAAACTGGAGTGCAGCCAAGCTCTACGATTGGTCCATTCATCCAACCAGCCAACTGTAAAGCTTGGCCGCGCCAACCTTCCTGGAATATAGACATTTCAGGAGATTTGTCTGGAAGTCTTTCTGAACTAATCATAGTTTTATGTGTATACTGAGGAAAGTTTCTTTTCCTTTCATTTCCTTCTACACGAATCTATCTTTAGGAATCACAACGCCATCAGGCAGAAGCCTCAAGATCCAGCCGAATGGGCGTCGGTAGCAAATGCCACCAAAAAGGCTAACCTCTTCCGTTACAAATATTTGCCATATCTATTCAGGTGATTAGATGAATTTCTGAGCTAATCCCTCAACAAGGATCAGTGCGACTCCGACGTTGGAAATTCTTAATTTCTTGAACTCTGGCGTGAGGCAAGCCTCTGATTTCTAGATTTCTGGAGGATTGGCAGTAGTTGGTTAGAACCAAATCATACTGTATGCTGCTTTTAACCCTCCAAATTTTGCCGGAATTCGAAATTATTCCAAAGTCCGACCTCCGACTTTGACGCAGAAATTCCGCTCATCCCTATCCTCAATTACTCCTAAGAGATCAATGGAATATACTTTCCACCGATTTTCCACTGATACCTCTTCGAAATACATCCTAAGACGTATCCTTCTTGGAAAAAAACGGTGGGAAGGGATAGGGAAAAGGTGACTGCCTGCTTGTGAACACCGTAAAGGTTCC
This sequence comes from Ancylostoma caninum, assembly GCA_037903475.1. Classification (NCBI taxonomy): domain Eukaryota; kingdom Metazoa; phylum Nematoda; class Chromadorea; order Rhabditida; family Ancylostomatidae; genus Ancylostoma; species Ancylostoma caninum. The sequence goes on along the minus strand of JBAJFG010000391.1, from coordinate 34,472 downwards.
AGCAGTGTTGATGTGTTAATATTAACACCTCCATCGTCCGGGCATCTGGAGCGGTAGCTGTAGTTGAGGGAACTTCCGTATGTGTTGGTTATAGACCGCTTATGTAGTTAGACAATTTTGAAGTACACGTGCAAGAGCACTGACTTTCGCTGACATCGCCTACCCGACCACGCTAAAAAAAACTACTTTTTTCTATGGATAATACTGCTATGTAGGACATAACAAAGTTAGAGCGGTAAATTCCACTTTTCGATCTGAAAATTAAAATAGAAAATAATTTAGTTTACACTTCATCGCCTCGTTGTCTGGTGGAACTGTCATTCGTCCAGTATTTTACGAATATCCAACGGATCCAAAAACGCACGATCTTGGTTACGAGTTCCTATGGGGCGGTTCCATGCTCATCGCACCTGTTCTCTATGAGGTATTGTAAACTACATGATTTCCCTTAGTACTCCCACAAGCCCCTTTGTTGCAGGGAGCAAAAAGTGTGCAAGCATATCTTCCGAAAGATGACTGGTACTCAGTATTTGACCATAAATATGGCCAACTAATCCAACCTGGTGATCAAACTTTCCCAGCTCCTTGGACATCGCTCATTCCAGTTCTCGTAAGAGGTGAGAATAAAATACTAGAATACTCAAAAAATGTGCGTTACATTGAGCTTTTAGGCGGATCAATTCTACCTCGTCAGGTGCCTAATGTCACTACAGAATACACAAGAAAGAATCCTTTCGAGCTTCTTGTCGCACCTGGAGCGAAACACAGTAGGTTGAGAAATTCCTGGACGCTTAGCAAAAATTCTTATCTGCTGCCACACTTCTGGGGGAGTAGAGCTGTTTTGCTCGCTGCGACAGCGGCGACAGTGATTGGTAGCTATCGATTGGGCGCACGGTACAGCAGCGACAGTGCTAGCAACGCGCCACCACAAATCGATATACACCGAGATCGATGCCGCTGCAATCGAAAGCGCTGAACTCCTCGGGGAGCATGACGGCAAAATTACAATACATTGTTGTGCAGAAAATATGTTGCTCTACGTATCTTACCAAGCTTCTTTGCTTTGCAGGGACAAACAGTGCGGCTGAGGGCGAACTATATTGGGACGATGGGGACAGCATTGTGGAGCATTTCGAGACTTATAACTTCTATCATTGGAAGTTTAGCTATTCGGCTACAGCAAAAACGGGTTCCTTGAAAATCACAATGGACCGAGCAGCGGTAAGTTCCTAGCTTACAATAATTATGAGTTTTGCATAGGTAATTTTGGCACTAAACTGAGGTTATTGTTTTCAAAGCCCTAGGGAAAAAAGGTTAAGAATTGAGAGTACAATAAATACAATCAGAACATGGAATGTTGCTTCTAGAATCCTTGAATGGCGGGAGATTCGTCTATCATCAGAATTTTCCAGAAATCATTGCCAATTCCCACGCTTGATACAGTGGAGATCTTCAACTATGAATATCAACCGGACTTCAAGAGTTTCCAGTTAAATGGCAAGAAGGTTTGCCATATCAAGATCTTGCATATTTACCCTTTGTTGTGGTTGGCTCAACATTATATTTTGTTTTTCAATGTTTTTATTACAAACTAAATATGATAACGGTGTCTTAATGATTCTTAGAGCAAAGCAGGGTTCATCATTGAAGTCCTCCCAATTCTTCAGGTAGATATTGATCTTCAGTCGTCCTCCTACAACAAGGAAACAAAGATCCTGACTTTTTCTAAGAAGAACTTCATCGATATGTCATCACAAGCGCAGATTTTGGTGGACTGGACGAATTCAGTAAGTTTTTCTGTAAATTACATATGACCATTCCTTCTAAGCGGCTACTTCACCTTTTGCTACTGTTCTGCCCTTCCATTCATGCTCGTTTGACATGGTTGAATTTTTCTCCTTCCTGTATGGAAGGCTCCCTCGCCCGGATCTGCACAACGCGCCGCTTTATCTGCGTCTAAGCACTCTGACTGTCTGTTCGTCCACATATTTCATCCACTTAACCATATCCTGATTTTTGATACTTTACATCCATTGATTCTAAAATGGAAAACACAATAAAATCAACTTCATTAAAACGAAGTTAACGAAATGCTCCGCATTTCGCTCAAGTTGTTATCGCTGTTAGCACATTGATTTGCCAGGCAGAACTATCACCAACTTGGGGAAAGCGAAGATGTATAGTCCATTCAGTTCGTAGTGATTATTGGTAGATGGAGCAAGGATTGAAACGCAGTCGTTGTCAATCAATATCAAGCAAGCTTGATAGTGCACAACCGCGCACCGCTTTCAGCGTTATAACAGTACTAGCTGCCGTACCCGGCTTCGCTCGGGTGTTTTATTACCTCGGCTACATCATACTGCTGAGGCCAATCACTATCATCGACAAATTCATTAAAATCTCCATAATTTTGGTGATCAGCATGTTAGCGAAGCCCAGGTGACGTTTCCCATCAACTTGTGGGCGAAAAGTTAGCAAAGTTATTTTGGTGACATTGAATCGACGTATTTGTACAAAGTGGTTGTCATATTCATACTCAGCATATCGAGGAACCCCAGGAGAGATGTCTTCATCGCTCCATTGGGCGAAAGAGCCAAAAATCAATAGAATCGATAAATCGATATTTCATGGAAAGTGTTTGTCATATTCGTATTCAGCGTACTGAGAAACCCAAGAAGACATGTCTTTGTCCGTCCCCGAGCGCAAATGGGGAAAATCGATAAAATCAATAAATCAATATTTCGGGCAAAATGGTTGTCATTCTTATTCAGAGTATCGAGGAACCCCAGTAGACATGTCTTTACCACCTCATGATCAAGAATAGCGAAAAATCAATAAAATCAATAGATCGGTAAATTGGCGCAAAATGGTTGTCATATTCGTGTTCAGCGCATTGAGATACCCCAGTAGGCATGTTCGCGCTAGTCCCTGGTCAAGAAGAGCGAAAAATCAATAAAATCAATAAATCGATAAATTGGCGCAAAATGGTTGTCATATTCGTGTTCAGCGCATTGAGGTACCCCAGTAGGCATGTTCTCGCTAGTCCCTGGTCAAGAAGAGCGAAAAATCAATAAAATCAATAAATCGATAAATTGGCGCAGAATGGTTGTCATATTCGTGTTCGGCGCATTGAGGTACCCCAGTAAACATGTTCTCGCTAGTCCCTGGTCAAGAAGAGCGAAAAATCAATAAAATCGATATAATCGATAAACCAATCGATAATCCAAGGTGCAAAGTAGCCTATAACCTCCGCCGGCCAGCGGAGAGTCTACCTGCAAAATTTGGTCCAGATCGGTTCATCCTCCGCGATTTCTATTCGGAACACACAAACACACAAACACACACACAAACACACACACAAACACACAAACAAACTTTCACTTTTATATATACAGATAACAGTGTTAAGCGCACCCGATTACTTCGAACTGTACCGAAATCTCGAGGTCGAAAATTTCCGTGGGTGCTGCCTTTAAATCTCTGAGTGCACTAATATTCAGTGCTTACTGAATGCCAAATGCGAAAATAGGTATTTATAGTACAACTTTAGTGTATAAATTCACATTTCATCTGTGGTAGTCCATGCAGAATTTCTTCTACTGTTTCAGGTGGGATCACTGGGAAGTCCTCACGCATCACTGCTTCTATTCAGCTGCATCACATTCATTGCATGGATGCTGTGAAAACCCGACACTTATGATGCCTCTTACTTATTTCTCGATTCCGTGAAACTTCTTTTTATTTGCAATTTCCAATCGAATAAAGGCTATTAAATTCTACTATTAGTATGTTCCAGGCACCTTACATTCAGCGAAACATTCAGTGACTAGCTTCACCCTCCCTCTGCTGCCAGTTATATTGTCAGCGACAGATATGTTTGATATGATGTATTCTCAAAGCCTTCAATTGAATGTTTTCTTCCATACTCACAAACTTCGGTGTAACACATCTGGCTCACAAAGTGAACCACATCTGGGGGTATGGTGGTTGTGTCTAGCTTCTACAACGGATGACTCCACCAAGATTCTGGATGACACATCGAGTAGTTAAAGAGGACGTGGCCTCGTCGAACTTTAGTGGACACATCCGCCACCCATAATAATGAACTCATGGTAGGCATGTGGAAAAGTTGGGAGTGCTGGTAGAGTCATCCGTGAATGTTAGTGGATACAACTATACCCTGGGATGTGTTCACTTCCTCTCTCGTCCTGACTACTGGATGTGTCCAATTCAATTTCTTAGTAGTATGCGTTTATAAGTGCATCCTATTTCATATGTGTAATTTCAAGTGACTATTGCTCTTAGCTCTCCTAGCTTTCGATGGAAGCATTCGAGTCGTGATGTGATGCGAGAAGGTTTGAAAAGTCAGTGTGGTGAAGGAGAAGCCGATCCATGCCAGGTCAGCAACCAACTTCGAGACGCATGCATCATGGAGATTACCCAGGGTAATCGTGTGAAAAACCACACAAATTTATCCAGCGTTAACATGGACGTGAACACTTTTGCCGTGGGTAATCTCAATAATGCATCTAGGCTCAAATAACGTAATGCGCAAAAGAAAGAAAAAAACAAAACTTCAGCTTTCACGAGTATATGGACGTGGGAAAACCTGATTAAGAGCTTCGGATATTGGGTATACCCTTCCTTTAGTAAGATAAACTTGGGGAGAAGTTCTCGTTAACGTATCAAGCACAAACGTGACAGTGCTCTGACTAAGTCGACTGAACGAAACAGTTCATGGAGAAAAAGGTGGAGTTGATGCTGAACAATTGATGGATTCAGCTAGATTGCGTGTGCTAAAGCAGGAGTTGTCTACCAAATTGAATGCCTGAGCTGCCACGCGATTTACATTGAGGAAACCGGTCGACCGCTGCATGTTCGAATAAATGAGCATTTGGCTGGTAAAAGACGGGAACATTTGATAATGCCTCTCGGGAGACATAGACGGGAAGACCACAGTCGAAACGATTTTGCAATTGCGTGCACGATTCTCTCTCACGAACCAGAAATTTCGGCTAGTAAAACGCTTGAAGCATTCTGGATTTCTGCACGAAATCCAGGAATGAATAACAGAAATGAGCATTCATCGATAACCAGTGAGCTGATGCCGTTCGTACCATTGTGTGAGATATGAGATCTATATGACTGTCACCGATCAGCTCATGCACGACCGCTGAGCAACACTCAGTCGTCCGCTGGTGACAATCGTGTATAGTAGTGTGGGGAAAAACATCCCGCTTATTTGTGGAGCACCGGGTGAGTTTCCTCTTTACAGTCGGTACTCATGGTTATCTGACCGGAATGAGTTAATGAGTGCACGACAGAGGAGGTGTTTGATGGGTTAGAGCGCAGATTCAAGGAAATTGGTCCACTTTCAGGAAAAAAATGAAACCTTGAAAACGACTTTTTGTCGAGACGTCGGCCAATAAAGGTGTTCCTCTAGCAACCTGTGTGGCAGAAAAAAACATTGAAGATATCAGTAGTCCGAGAAAATGCCCAAGTTTGTGATATGAAAACATGAAGTTTGTAAGAAGTATACTTTCAATTATAAATTAGCCTCGGCCAGTGGCTGCGTCTCTCTTACGTCAGCTGTCGAGTGTTAGGTGTACACTATGGATGTGCGTAATTACGACTTACGAATTACGATTTATGGCCACTTCTTGCAATTTTTTACGATTAACGATTTACGAAAAGTGGCCGAAATTTCGTAACAGATTCGTAGACAGCGACAGAAAAGGAAATCTGCCATAGCAGAAGTGCAAATGTGCATGATTTGTTCGTGTCCGCACTTCACAACAATATTAAGATCAAATTCGCGAGGTAGTGAGTAAGGATTTTCTTAGACTGAGCTCGTATTGACTAATTGACAATGCCCATAAACAAGGGTGATAAAGCGCAAGAGTAGTCCTTCTCTGGGGACCGCAGCGCATTCGATTCATTCTCACAGATCTAGATAGTCGCTGAAAATATCGATGACTTTTCATCACAATGTCATCAGCTTAAGCATACGATGTGGAAGTTGTGGGAGGAGCGACTTCACGATTTTGAGAAAGACCTTGTTATAGAATGAATTAAAATTTGGTGGTTCTCATCAGTGGTACTCGAGCCTTCAGTTACGACTTACGATTCACGGCGGTTTCGGCAAATTCACGATTTGCGAAGCTTTACGAGAATCAAATTTTTTGTTACGCATATTCCTGGTGCACACACCGTTCATTAAGGTACAGTGTTTGAATAACAAGTGAGTTGTGATAGTGGTAAGAATTTATGAAGTCCACATTCATTTCGACTGTCAGCATGGCAATTGAGTTCAGAATGAATTTACAGTATCCATTGTGAAAAATGATTACTACAAATCGATTTGTTCTCAAGGCGGTTTTTGTCATTCGAAACTCTCCATAGCCGTCAGTTTCATTTTTCTTCATGTATCTTCTCTAAGTGGTTTGATCTACTCGAAGAAATTGTTGCTTCTCCACCGTCAGCCATGAAGGTTAGTGCGTTCAAGTCTGATAATGCGATTACTGCGTAATACATTTAGGTGTGACCGTGTAATTCCTGTTTCTGAAAGAAAGAACAGCTCTCGCGATAAGCATAAGTTGCAGCAACCTCGCTTCAAAGAAAAAAAACACGCGGAACCCCACATAAGCGCATTTTATACTAGATGCGCTCGTTTGACGAGCGCATGCGCCTATATGATGAAGTACAGGACAAGTTGTATCGCTGACGCAGCTCAGAGACTGGCGTTTACGGCGTCGCGGCGCCTGCACCTTCTTTTCGTTAGAATGTACAGGGGGGGCCATAAGTTATTGTACAACGTTTGCTGGCCCATTTCTCCGCAGTAGTAAAATATTTTTTGCCGCACTAGGCACTGTTTAATAGAGCTGGATTTGCTCTATCTTTTGATCACAAAAACCTCCTGGATACTTCCAAGATAACGAAAAAAGTTTATCGGAAACATTCATTGCAGACTTTCGGTGCCGCAAAATGCACTAACTCTGCCCGCAATTTCCGAGCAAAACAGCCACAAAAACAGTTTGATATTTTTAGAAAGAGCATTCTTTGCTCTTTAAGATGCATCTAAGCAGTACACCCCACTTTAGAGATTTGGTGGATTTTTCGTAAAAAATTTCCACATCAACCCGCTTTTTTCAAAAACCTGTTCTAAGTCCAACTGCTCCAAAGCAAAACTCTCCCGGGAAACCGGGTTTTAACTGTAAGATACTTTGATCCCTGCTCTATTCGGCAGCGAAAAGAGCAGGATAATCCATGTGTTGCTGGTGGAGAAATAAATGAGCAAACGTTGTACAATAACTTATGGCCCCCCCTGTATATGGTGAATTGATTGGTCTCTGTGAAAAATCCTGCGCAAATGGATGCGTGCGTCTGACGCGTGCAGCTACTATGAACTGCTCATAGGCTTCGGTTAACGTTTGAGTTGAGCTTTTCCGCTTTGCTCTTGTCTTATTTCTTTGAGGTATTATTGAACTTACCATAGCTCTAAGGCCAAGGCGAGAATAAAGGCAGAGTCTCATCTTTTTTTTTACAACTCCGAGTTATCAGCAAATTCGGCACCTTTTCAACACGTTTCGATGGTATACGTAAGCTGCATTTATAGTGCATCAGTGTCCGATCCGGTGGGATAACGAAATATACGCATTGATCTTCGTCCGAAGAAGGATAAGAATACGCATCATTTGTTATCCGACCGGATCGGACTCCGGCGCAATATACAGTGAACGCCGGCTCGCGCTGGAACCGCTACCATTATAGCAAACCGTGGATCTCTCCATAGTTTTTCATTCTGCTCTACGTCAGCTATCACGAGAGCCTGCTAACTGTTCAGAACCGCCCCCCCCCCCCCACGCAAGCATCCATTTGCGAAGGAGTTTTTATGAAGACCGGTCAATGCGGCATGTATACTCTGTTAGCCCAGAGATGGCACGCGAAACGACTTTGTCTGCAATTACGAATTCATACGCAGGATGCGTATCTGGTCTATAGGGTGAGCAATCGCTTTAATCATCTTTTGTTTCGTGATTAATGTCTTGTGCATCCCAGCATAGGACGCTTCAAGGTGGCTTCATTTCGGAGAACATGTTCAACCGCTCAAGTCGGCAGTCAGTGAACGGATGAAGGATTACTATGAATCCAGCATAACAAATGTGAATGACGAGAGGGCAGCCAGGCACGGTTGTCCAAACGGCTTATCTCGTAATTGCGGACAAAGTCGACCTAGGTGCCATCAAAAATAGGATTATTACAACTGTGGTGTTTTCCGTTTATTACTGGACTAAGCAGCTGATGCAGGTCCTGCTTATAGAAAATGACTTCTGAGGTGAGACTGTCCCTTCAAAAAAGTAGGTTCACTCACACATTCATCACTGCCTCGTTGATTCCATGTCCTTCATTTATTTTTGTTCTTATTTATATGGAAAAATGAGGAAGCTTGAGAGAGAGACGCTCTCAATCACTTATATTACAAAACAGACGTTATGCCCGGCTTCCCTCGAATGTTTTATTAGGTCGTCGGAAAAGTTTCCCGCCACTTTCTTCCTCTTCTCACCAATCTTTTCGCAGTTGTTCAGGGACTTTATTCCAAAACATACCAGCCTGGCTTTAGCCGGACTCTCAGGCTGGTATGTTTAGAATAAAGTCCCTGAACAATTTGTTTCGCTCGCCACGCTTTCGAGTGATACGTCCTCCACTACTGGCCGGCGCATCACTCTCGCATGCGTGGACTCTTCCGCTAGCATTTCATCCACTGCTGGACCACGGTACATGAAACTCGCATCCGTGGACCCGTACAGTGGCATCTTTTCCACTACAGAAAACCGGCACAGCTTTTCCATAGCAACATTCCGTTTCCCCTAATTTCCCCACCATCCTTGCTGTTTCACGTCTATTTTTCTCGACCCCTTCTCTCTAAACCATATTCATCCTCATGTTATCGTTCACTTGACTTGATAAACATAGACAAATAAATACCGAGGTTCATTCATTTTCACTGTGTCGTAAACAACTGCGGGTCTTCCACCTGACGGAAAGTGGACCAAAACACCTGTCAATTAAGGTAAAAATGAAAATTTGCACACTTTTCCTGCATAACACCCTGAACGTCGTCATGCAATCAGATTTTTCCGGTAGGGGCTCCTTCTCTTGTACACACACACTGACATATAATGCCAATTAATATTAACTATGATATAGATGTTAGGCAATACTCTTTACATGCCAAATTTCCCTCCTCATTCTGTCATGGTGATGGCCGAAAAGAATTAGAAGCATGTTTGACTGCTCCTGCTTTGAAAATCCATGAAACACTGTAAAGAAAGCGTGAGGCAAAAATGGCATGTCATAAGATGAACCCCTCTACTGGCTCTTACTACACTGTAAACGTTTGGTGCCGCAGGTTTGAAGACGGCGATATCGGCATGACGTAGATTAGGATTTGGTCGACCGGTCGAGGTGGTTGGAGAGCGCCACCCGGAGCTGCTCATAGAGATGCCGGCGGGGTGATGTCCATGAGCTAGTGAGCGAACTTCAATGTTATCATAATAAAATTTAGAATCTCGATTAGAAATTTGATAATACCAATAACTCGATGCCTCCATGCACAGTGGCTGTCATATTTGTGTTCAGCGTATTAGGAAACTCCATTAGAAAACCCTCACCGAACTTTGAGCCAAGATTGTGGAAAATCGATAAAATCAATAAGTCGGTATCTTCTTCCGAGACGATTGCTATGGTCGTTTTCAGCATATTCGCAAACCTCTGTAGACATGCCATCACCAAGCCTTGGACGAAAATAGTGAAAAATCGACAAAATCGATGTAGTCGATAGGCCAATCGATACTCTCGGGTGTGAAGTAGCCTGTATCCTCCGTCGCCGGCCTCTGTACGTGCAAAATTTGGTCCGGATTGGTCAACGCTCCGCGATTTCTATAAGCAACATACAAACGTACAAACGCACACAAACACTTTCAATTTTATATATACAAATGTGCATTGCATATTAGGCAGGTAAAAGATGTGGTGACGGAGTAATGTTAGTAGCAGAATCGCCTTGTAGAAAATGAGAGCGGCTACAGGCTCAGATCTAACTCCATTCTCAGTCGTAAGTTAGCACAAAAACAGAAAATGCGGATGATTTCAGATCAGGAAGCAGTTTATGAGGTGGGTTTTCCTCTGCTGTGTTCGCTTGGCAGATGGAGTCCGTTTTGACTGCTACCCAGAGCAAGGAGCTTCTCCTGAAAGGTGCAATGAGCGAGGATGTACTTGGCAACCTACTGATGAAGTGAGTCTTGATGAATGCTAATAAGCTCATGTCTTTCCAAACAGTGGGACTTCCAATAACTTATATGTTCTGATGGAGAGTTGCTTACGAGACAGGGCACATATGCATTTCACATACATATTACTAGTTCGAATATGTTTCACAACACAGACATTTATCGGAGCCAACCTTGACAAGGATTTCGAGCTCAACTTCAAACTGTTAAATGGTCTGGACTCGAGCGACATACGGTCTTATTTGAGGGAGCATGTGTGCTGTTCAGTTGTCATCTAGTTGTATTCAAACTTAAAATTCCATTCCTCCAGTCCTCCATGACTTCCCAATAAATTTATGGAATCTCACCAAATTTGATTATTCTGGCGACATGTAGCCTGACATGGCTTTTCATATCGAAGCTAGTCGTTGTTAAATTCCCTTCCTGTCCTTTGAGCACTTCTAGCCGTTTTTTTAGTGAAGGCAGGCGTAAAAATGAAGGAGGACGTGGTATAATGTTACATGACGAGTATGCTAATGCTACTGGTTATTCTCAATTATATCTATATCCGTTGCAGGTACATCACTTGCCATTCACTTGCAGTGTTCGTCTCCTCACGTGCTGTTGCTCCACCCTCACATGCTCGTTCTTCACAGACGCGCTATGATTGTTTCATGTTTGCACGTTCATGCTATAGCGTCAACTGTTCGATGGCGAAGGCTAAAGAGAAATGAGCCCGAAATGCCTAATGAAAAAAGCCCCTTGGCCTCAATATACATGCTGCAACATCCAGCCCCCTCCCCCCAGTTCATGCCTCCTGATCAATTGCCTCACCAGTTGGCTCATGCTTGTATTTTACTCATTTGGAGAGGTTTTCCTTACCTACCATAGTAATTATCGCAGTTATTTCTCAAACGGTTGTTCTTCTTTGTCAACTCTTGCATCCGGTAATAAATAAATCAAATCAAGTCGAACTGCATGCGAACGGATCTCATGCGTCTCTTATGTTCAGTTGCCGAGCTAGAAAGCGGCTTCCACTTACTCACTTAGCCAAACAAGCCCCGTAGTGCTCATCTAATCTTCGCTGAAGCTGAGACAAGATTGAGACTTTCGCAACCGCTCAGAATTGCAAAAACAACTTGTTAACAAGCATTTGGCGACTAAGTTTCTGGTCGCATCTGGAACTTGTTCGCCCAAAAGATTGTCGGCAACTTGTTTTGCACGTCTGTAGGTGACTTGTTTTGCACTTCCTTGACAGATTGTCGTCCATATGAGCTTGTTGTTCACTGACAAGCTGCCCGCTCTACAAAATTGTCAGCGGTAAAACTTGTGGAGAATAGCTTGACTGCTCTGCATTTGAAGGCATACGCTTTCCTCAAAACAAAACCAAGGTAACCATTGCCCTGGTGCCCTCAGTGGTTGCACCGTATGCTAAGCGGGTACGGGGACTCGACTCCCTCTCTCTCGTCGACAGTTTGTTCGGCTAAAAGGTTGTCGACAACTGTTTCGCTAGAAAATGGTTTTCAAATTGTTGTTATATGGGAAGGCTAGTCGGTAACTTGTTTTTTCTCTTCGTTGTTGACAAGTATTCGGGAGAAAAGCTTGTCGATAACTTGGTTTTGGGTCGCACGAGACGTCTAGCTTTTTGACAACGATTTTCTTGTTAAAAGCTTGTGTGCAAGTTGCTTCGGGTAAGGCTGGGCCTACAACTTGTTTTTGGGGTTCTGAGCGGTGAGCGGCTTTTACACACCATGTATCGATATCAGCATTTTGTTTAACAAATTCTATTGCCGGGGGTGAGCCTCAAATGTGAAGGAATGAAGACTGGTACGCGGGGAGTGGAACAGAGCACGTTCGGAGGTAGAACTTAGTGCGAGAAGTGCAACAGAGCACGGACCGCACCGAGTGTAGCTCTGCGGAACGGGAATGATTTCATCTGATAGTAAATGTGACTGTTTTTGTTTTTATTGTTTATTGTTCATTATTTATTGTTAACACTCTTTTAACGCACCGGCATAATGAATATCTAGCCTTACGTGCGAAGAGTTCGGCTGATTCTTTCACATCTCCATCGAATAGCTTCGTCCATTCGCCAACGAGGTCTTTTCCATACCAGTTCCATCCTTCTCACTCCTGATATTCTTGTGACGTTGGCGAAAATAGTGCTGTGTGCGAACGACACACGACAGCGCTCACACACGGATCCCACAAAACAAAAAAAAACAGAATCAGATCTGCACGAGAAGAAGGCCCTTCTATGTTGCTGTTAGGACACACAGGGAATGCTTCACCACTGAGTTTCTAGTGATGTCACAGTGACAGGAGATACGTACGCTACCCAAACATAGAGACTGGCGGACGCTACCCGCGAAACAAGCCCAAAAGCAAAGTGTCTTCTTCACTATGATGCTCGACTGCACACTGCAAAAGGCAGTCGTGAAAAAACTCATGGACTGCGATGGGGAGTCCTGCCACACCCTGCGTATTCGCCAGACCTGGCTCCGTCAGATTATCACCTTTTTCGGGTCTTGAGGAATTACCTACGGAAAGTGAGTTTTAAAAATCAACGAACACGAAACTAAGGTATCTAACTTTTTCGATGCATAGCCTACGGAGTTCTGGCGGAGGGAAATAAATAAGTTGCCAGAAAGATGGGTGAAGGTATCAGACAATAATGGTTTGTGTCATTGATTGAAGTTTTGTTCTGATGAAGAAATCAATTAACAAAAATTGTGCTGCTTGCTGGATTTGAAATTACTAACAAAAGAACTCTTATTGCACGTTGATTACGAAAATACTAAGAAATTTGGTTGATCTCCACCCTGAATATCCAGTTTTTTAATGATCGCTCGAAATAGTTTCAGAGTTCCAGATGATCTGAGCTGTTGCACAATTTCAGCGACTAATACCCTCCTGTGCTTAGAACTTTCTAATAGAGTCTCTTCTGGAATTACCTGCTCCTTTACAAGGGATTATCTTAATACTGATCTTCTTTCTTTCAACAATCAACATTCCAAAGAATTTTCCCCTAGCAATAGCAAAAATTTACTTTGTTATTAGAGACATATAAAATCAGTTGAAAATCCTTCACAAAACAATAGCGTGACAGTTGTCTCTCACGTAAAAGAGATTTCTTGGGCGACCAACACGGTTTAGCTTGAATTCAAAATAGTGAAATTCTGCAAAATTTTGTGTTTTTTCATGCATAAGCTTCTTCTTGGTCTTGACAATCTGCTTTGTTGCTGGTTTAGATAATTCTGCAACTGTACATCTTCCATTTTTTAGTTGTCCTAACATGTGAGCACCTAGAATGCATTTAATAAATAAATAAAGAAATAAATAAAAGCATGTTCTTCTCATTTGATGTCTTCAGAAAACGGTACCATGGTGTTTTATGAAGAACGAGCTTGGCTACAAAAATGTGTCAACCGAGGGACAAGTGAATCCTATGCTCTACCTTTTTGAATTTCCTCGCTGTACGTTTCTCTACCTTAGTTCTAATTATCGGGTGCTCTTTTCAGGTCACGATGTTGAAAAAGAAGGAGCATTCAAAAAGTCCGTGGTCACGAGATATTGAGGAAATCCACTTCTCATCGGATAGCTATGGGAAAACCTTAAATGTCAAAATTTCTCGACCAGGAGGGTAAGAGTCGTGAAGTTTTCAATATGATTACAATCCTGGAGAAGAGAACATTGAAGAGGCGGCGGTGTGGGGATTCTCCATTATCCATGTAGCATGAATATTGACGAACAGGCTTAGTAAAGGTTTAATGTGGTTCTCAGAGAAATCTGTTCAGTTTTATGTCACCAAGGTAGTAGATGCTTCTTGAATTAAATCGACCAAGATGGAATAGTTAGGTTCTGATTATCGACAGAGGGAGCTTCCACTGAACTGAATGGAAACGTCGTCGCGAACATGCCTCGCCGAGTTCCCGCCGGTACGAGTTTTCCTCGGCGCTAAAGCCATTGCGGCGCGTGGTTTGGCGAGAAGGTAGTACGAACTGCGTTCAATTCACAGAGTTTCGTGGCGAGACACGCACCCGATATCGGAGCACTCGTTCACGCGCGAACACGGCCAGATGTTTCGCGACGATCCAGTTTCTCTGCAAGTAAACCATCATTGTCTGTGTTCGTTTTACATTTATGATGTGTTGAGTCCGTACTTCACCACCCGCACCTCAGCTCGGAGTCCAGGAGCTCGGCTCTTGCTGCCTTCCAAAATTCAAGGAGTAGTGGAAATCGTGATGGATCTTGTGCCGTAACACTTGCTTGCAAGTTGCGAGTACAATACACTACCCCATCTAGACATTGTCACTGTAGCCTGAGCCTAACAAAAGCAACGAATCACCCAGCAGTTCAAAATGAACAGAAGTGCCCGCTGATCTTAGAGTAATGGTCAATATCACGCTTTTCTGTTTGAAACATATTTGCCCAAGCGTCACAAAAGTCAGGAGCTTTAGTGGTGACAAAGACTCGACCACGTAAGGACCTGTCATCGCTATGATTCGTCTTACTGGTTGCGGGTTCCCCGACTTACTGGTCGCGGAATATACTTCTGTTTCCGCAGTGTTAGTGGTTCACTTTTATTGCATGCTTGTATTCACAAGCCATGACAAGTGTAAACGGACCTAAATAGATAAGTCGTACCGTGCTTGTATGCAGCCTGGTATCATATAACAATAACCCAGGTGCGCTACAATGCGCATCTGTGTAAACACTGGACAATATGAAGTAGTGACCGATATGGTATCGACAACATAATGTGGAACTATTTGATTAAGTTCCAGTATTATGCCTCACAGGTTGGTATTCGAGCACCTTTATTGGGCCTGACGTTTCAGCAATACGCCGTTTTCAGAGGCCTGGAAGTGGTTCAAGTTTATACGAATTCGTAACCTATCCCATCAAACACTTCCTCTCCCAGTGCATTCAATTCGTATTAGCGAGATCACTGTGAGGTCCTTAGTAGAAGGTGACACTCACCAGGTGCTCCACGGACCGAGCGGAGATGGATTTCCGCTTTAACTTTTACACTAGCAACGGACCGCAATGAGTGAGCTGACGCGGATCACTGGGCCTTACTGGTGGTGCTGTCAACGCATAAATGATCTACAGTGATGTTATAGCTCACATAATGATAGGAAAGGCATTAGGTCACTGGTAACCGCTAAATGCTCATTTCTGCCATTCATTTTTGGGTTCCGTTCGTAGATCCAAAGCGCTTCGAGTGCTTTTCTCGCAGATGTTTGAGATTCGTTTGCGAGAATGGTACATTTTATGTCGAAGTCGGCTCCACCATGATCTTCTTTCCGATGTTTCCCTAGAGGTGTTATCAGACTTTCCCGTTTTTTACTGGCAAGATGTTCATTCACGCGTACGCATAGCGGTCTACCAGTCTCTCCAATATATTTTGCATGGCACGTCAAACATTCAATCTCGTATATAACCCCCATTTTTTCGCAGTCTCCAGCTTTCCCGTTAGGACAAACGACACAGTTGTTTGATATACAGGCCCTGTCGTAGAGTCTGTTTCGAACCAACTGACGCTTGATGTTATCGTTAGGGATGTTCACTAAAACAACATCATCGTCGAGTTGCGCACGAATCAGGCATTGCCTGATTTCGATGCTTATCCTGTCGGAGATGAAGGGGAGGCATAAAGGGATTTTATTGGTACGCGACTCCTTTGAATTCGGAATGCGTGGTTGTCTTGTTCTTTTTGTTCTTGCCTGGTAACCATTGTTATGCAATATATTGGAGACTTGAGCTAAAGAATGCTGACGCTCTTCTTCACCGCTGCAGACGCCAAGTGCCGTCCTGATCATGTTACGGACCACAGCACGTTTTACGGCAGTTGGGTGTGCTGACGTTGCGTGAATGATGATGTTTTTTGAGCTTTCCTTACGATACCATTTTACATGGAACATACCATTCGACAGCTTCAGCTGTGTGTTTAGATATGGGAGCCAACCGTTACGTGGAGTTTCTCTGGTTAGAGTTATGTACTGCGACTGTTGATTGAGAACTTCGAAGCATTCATCCATTTCGGATTGCGTGGAAGTCACAATGCAACAGTCATCGATGTATCGGCAGTACATGAGGGGAAATCGTGAAAGGACAGGCTGCTCAATTTTGCTCATGAAGCAAATAGCTAGGACTGGTGCAAGCCTTTGTCCCATTGCAAGACCTCGTTGTTGGCTGAAATATGTTCCCGACCATTTGAAAATATTACAGCTAAGACATTCCTTGATTAGAATCATGACGTGTTGTCGACTCATTCCGTACATCTCTATGGTTCGACAATGCAAATCAAGCATTTCAGATAACGCTTGAAGAGCAGCACTGTTTGTGACGTTGGTATATAGAGATGTGACATCAAATGATTCTATTACGCACCGTTGATTGGAATTGGTATTACGGAGATGATCAAGGAATTGAGCTGTGTTTCTCAGATGGGAAGGTATTTTGGTCAACAACTGGTTCACGATTTTGTTCAAAAACCAAGATATTCGGTCAGTTGGTCCGTTCACACAGCTGATGATCGGTCGAATTTGGTAGGTTTCTGGTAGCATAGATTGTGAGGCATCCTTGGAGAGCTTGTGCGTTTTGATCAAGCTGTAAAAAACTGGGCAAGTTGGGGTTTCTAGTTTGAGCCTACTCAGAAACTTGTCAGCTAGTCCTGCAGCCTTGCCAACTGTTAACCAAACGTGATTAATTTAACTGTTGGCAAGGCTGCAGGACTAGCTGACAAGTTTCTGAGTAGGCTCAAACTAGAAACCCCAACTTGCCCAGTTTTTTACAGCTTGATCAAAACGCACAAGCTCTCCAAGGATGCCTCACAATCTATGCTACCAGAAACCTACCAAATTCGACCGATCATCAGCTGTGTGAACGGACCAACTGACCGAATATCTTGGTTTTTGAACAAAATCGTGAACCAGTTGTTGACCAAAATACCTTCCCATCTGAGAAACACAGCTCAATTCCTTGATCATCTCCGTAATACCAATTCCAATCAACGGTGCGTAATAGAATCATTTGATGTCACATCTCTATACACCAACGTCACAAACAGTGCTGCTCTTCAAGCGTTATCTGAAATGCTTGATTTGCATTGTCGAACCATAGAGATGTACGGAATGAGTCGACAACACGTCATGATTCTAATCAAGGAATGTCTTAGCTGTAATATTTTCAAATGGTCGGG
Organism: Ancylostoma caninum; assembly: GCA_037903475.1. Taxonomy (NCBI): domain Eukaryota; kingdom Metazoa; phylum Nematoda; class Chromadorea; order Rhabditida; family Ancylostomatidae; genus Ancylostoma; species Ancylostoma caninum. Next base: position 16,997 of record JBAJFG010000391.1, on the reverse strand, counting down.
AACATATTTCAGCCAACAACGAGGTCTTGCAATGGGACAAAGGGTTGCACCAGTCCTAGCTATTTGCTTCATGAGCAAAATTGAGCAGCCTGTCCTTTCACGATTTCCCCTCATGTACTGCCGATACATCGATGACTGTTGCATTGTGACTTCCACGCAATCCGAAATGGATGAATGCTTCGAAGTTCTCAATCGGCAGTCGCAGTACATTACTCTAACGAGAGAAACCCCACGTGACGGTTGGCTCCCATATCTAAACACACAGCTGAAGCTGTCGAATGGTATGTTCCATGTAAAATGGTATCGTAAGGAAAGCTCAAAAAACATCATCATTCACGCAACGTCAGCACACCCAACTGCCGTAAAACGTGCTGTGGTCCGTAACATGATCAGGACGGCACTTGGCGTCTGCAGCGGTGAAGAAGAGCGTCAGCATTCTTTAGCTCAAGTCTCCAATATATTGCATAACAATGGTTACCAGGCAAGAACAAAAAGAACAAGACAACCACGCATTCCGAATTCAAAGGAGTCGCGTACCAATAAAATCCCTTTATGCCTCCCCTTCATCTCCGACAGGATAAGCATCGAAATCAGGCAATGCCTGATTCGTGCGCAACTCGACGATGATGTTGTTTTAGTGAACATCCCTAATGATAACATCAAGCGTCAGTTGGTTCGAAACAGACTCTACGACAGGGCCTGTATATCAAACAACTGTGTCGTTTGTCCTAACGGGAAAGCTGGAGACTGCGCAAAAATGGGGGTTATATACGAGATTGAATGTTTGACGTGCCATGCAAAATATATTGGAGAGACTGGTAGGCCGCTATGCGTACGCGTGAATGAACATCTTGCCAGTAAAAAACGGGAAAGTCTGATAACACCTCTAGGGAAACATCGGAAAGAAGATCATGGTGGAGCCGACTTCAACATAAAGTGTACCATTCTCGCAAACGAACCTCAAACATCTGCGAGAAAAGCACTCGAAGCGCTTTGGATCTATGAACGGAACCCAAAAATGAATGGCAGAAATGAGCATTTAGCGGTTACCAGTGACCTAATGCCTTTCCTATCATTATGTGAGCTATAACATCACTGTAGATCATTTATGCCTTGACAGCACCACCAGTAAGGCCCAGTGATCCGCGTCAGCTCACTCATTGCGGTCCGTTGCTAGTGTAAACGTTAAAGCGGAAATCCATCTCCGCTCGATCCGTGGAGCACCTGGTGAGTGTCACCTTCTACTAAGGACCTCACAGTGATCTCGCTAATACGAATTGAATGCACTGGGAGAGGAAGTGTTTGATGGGATAGGTTACGAATTCGTATAAACTTGAACCACTTCCAGGCCTCTGAAGACGGCGTATTGCTGAAACGTCAGGCCCAATAAAGGTGCTCGAATACCAACCTGTGAGGCATAATACTGGAACTTAATCAAATAGCTACATCATGCCCAGGTTTCAAGAAAAGAGGACATGGAGCATAATGTGGAACTATGAATTAAGCATTATGCAAAGCATAACTTTGTCTGGATAGCGGTTTCACTTTGAAGATGATGAGAGTTATTCTCTCAAGTAGTTAGAAGTTATGCAGCTTTACTGAAACCCCGACTTGATACGAAGCGCAGCAAGGCTGTGTTTCGTATCAAGTTGGCTAGGAATAACGTGGCAAAGAGGTCCTAAACAAAACACCTTGAAGCTCCGCTCTGACTCGGGATTTCTTGTTTATGCTGGCTCAAAACAACGTAGAATATGGGGATTTATGAATTTGGCTAGGTATTTGACATTGCGAGGCTTCATCGAAGCGCAGCACGATACATTGAATTCATCTTTAGTGAGGAACCACTCCACGGAGCGAAACAATCCTTTTTTTTTGCTACAATAGTAGAGTAGACATAAAAACATACAAAAATTTTACGGCCACGCAGGGATCCTTTGTTGCGCTGATTTTTGCTTGTACTGTTATCAAAAACGACGATATTCTGCTGCTCTTAATTTAAACGACAAGACGAAATCCTGTGGTGATAGGTAACTCTGTAGCAGCGTTGGATTGCATACGCTGGTTTGCCTTATGTCACAAGGTTTGGGGCCAGACATGAGCTGAATCGTTTATCAGTTAAAGATTGCACCGGAACTCCGGTGGAGCACTGAGACGAATTGTGCGAGAACCAACACCGTGTACATCGCTATCTCCACTAGGCTTTGAGCTATTAAAGGAGCAAAGTAGGGATATTCGTGAGCTAGAACTTATGGCGTATTTTGCATTAGAGGAGAGAGGGAACCATAAGATTGAATGGTTCCGTGTAAGGCAAGTCAGAACGTCAGATTTTACTTGATTCTGATTCGAACCACTATTTTCATGGTTGCGGATGTGGGGCTATCCATAAAGATAGCAATTTGGCTGTTGCCAATCGCAGGGTAGCCCCCTCTCCCTCTGAGATGTGTACAGTCTCGATAGAGAAACAGATTTCAGGTTTATACTTCTTTACAAATCAATATCATTCCAGAATGCTGTTCTAGACCTTTGCTTTTTACTATGATCAGAGTAATGTCACCTAAATTCTTCTTTCCTCATTTCTCCGCTATTGGTTCTACAAACAAATATTTTATGAAGGTCACACAATCAAATTGCTCACACTACCGATTATTTTATTTAGATTTGAGCCTCCAGTCAAGCTAGCTCGAAATCCATCAACTTCAACTGATGGCCTTGAGGTGACTAACGCTTACTATTTTAGCGGGCATTTTCCTCTTTCGGGGCTGGAATGTTCGTAAAAAGGTCGGCAGTTTCTAGTGGAACACAAAAACACTTCCAGGTGTACTGACAGCTACAATGACATGTAACATCGAAATCATTCCATCTTTTGCGGCTTCTAATTTTTATTATTTTACACTTTTCTTTTTCAAATAGTGGATAGTTACATGTAATTCTAACAAACATTTTAAAGAATTGGAAAAAAGTGTGATTTCTCCACGAAATTGCACTTGTTGCTGTTCATGCTGGCTATGGAGGCATTCGTGTGCTCCGCAAATAAAAACTCTTATGAAATGGAAAAATTTCTGTATCCACATCTATTTTCATCTACTTTTCGAGATAGCTTAGACCGGAGAACCTGAGAGCTGAAGGCTTTCTACTAACTTACAAATTGACCATTTTGTCGGAAGAAGCCAATTTTCAGCTCACCACTGGAGAAACTAATGAACTCTTCACTTTCGCTGTAGTAAGAAAATCGACACAAATACGCTTATTTGATACATCTTTGGGTACGTGACTATTCTTCCGTGAGCTTCTTTTTTTATAAACAACTACTCTGATCTTCATTGGCGATACATTTGGCACAGTTTGTTTGGCAACCTCGCAGACGAGCTTGCTAACTATTTATCTAGGCAAGCGAAGCCCGTCAAAGGTATTACCAAAAAGGAAGTCCAGTGAAAAGTATTGCCAAACAAAACTTGTCAAATGTATGGCCACTCAAAACTTGTCATTTGTACCGCCACACAAATCTTGTCATTTGTATCGTCAAACAAAAGGGTTATCAACCGCGCAAAAGTTCCGATATCATCAGGAATCGTACCATGATACTAACCTCCGGAGCCTACTGCCTTACCAGCTGAGCCACCCGGGTCGACAAATCCGATGACTAAGCCTCTAACTAAGAATGAAGTGAACGCCTTATCAAAACACGTGTAAAATGTATCGCCATGCAAACCTTGCCTTTTATATAGCCTGACAGGCTCTTCACTCATTCTCCCACAAAATGCGCTGCCAAGTAAAATTTCATCCATAACACCAGGCAAAACGGGAGGAAGAGGGAACTGGAGCGGATCGTAACTACGTACAACATAGGAGATTGAAATTCAAGATACAGACCGGAGAGAAATTTTGCAGGTCACAGCACCCAAAGAGGGATGACAATATCAGACCAGAAAGGGAAAAATAAGCTATGACACATGTACAAAGTAAAAGATGCTTCAAATATTAACAGCAGGGAAGGTCTCTTGAAAACCTCAGAAGTTGGCGTAGATGTGACCAGTTTCATCACATTTACCGAAAACAATTTTGCCAACAATGTAAGGCTTCGTTCCCTCAACTTTATCTTCATTCTTGTGAGCACCTCCACCGGGAAGACGCGAGCTGTGCGCCGTAGGGATCATCGTCGATTTCACCTTTTTTCTCTTTTGAATATCCACCCACCCTTTATATCAGGTGGCCTGGTTTTCGCCGAAAAGTTCGTTCAAATTGCCACGCTCTTGCCGTCAGACGTGATGTATGGATTAGGAGAGCACCTCCATCCAACACTAAAGGTGAGGATCTACTTGCGTGATTTTCTTCAACCTGATCCTTGACAACGGTTATGAAAGTTTTAGCACAAATTCTCGCGTTATACCGTGTGGCCTATGTTTGCAAAGGACGAGCCGCCGCTCTCGACAGCTGAATTATCTACTAAAAACCTATACGGTAAGATATTGCAGCCTAATCAACATTTAAACGTGATTAGCGAATGAGGTTCACAAGCTTGAGGTGTACATCCTTTCTACATGGTACTTGAACCAGATGGAAATGCACATGGCGTACTAATTCTCAACAGCAATGCTCAGGTGACGTTTATGTTCCTTGTGAGTGCACGTGGCTGTCAGCAAAAGCTGCGTAACACCCGCATACCCGTGGGGCATTGTTAGCCACGCCTTCTTTTAGATGGGACCCAGAGGCCTTCCCTCCGTTCGGTAATGGTGAAGTAAGTAGCTGGATGAACCGTGCACTAAGGACTAGGGGTGTATTTTCCTTGTTCGTTGAGGAGACGACAACAGAAACCTATAGATTTTTATTTCACAAAAAAATATGTGAAGGAAGTGTATTCACATAAAACTGAATGCAATTTCACAACAAACAAATTGTGGAAACAAATGTGCAGCTGCAGTAGTGAACCACTATGAATGACAAGCTGCCCGTTAATAGTCACTCCAGTCATAGGTACGATAACCTGAGACGCGTCTCAACCCACCCTCATTTACGGCTACGCCCCCGGGGGAACCTTCACCCGCGAAAAAGAGGCCAAGTTAGATCCGGGGTTTAGCCCCCGATTGCGAAAGAGTGCTAAAGACGCACATTTTGTTGGGGAAAAAAAGAAATACAAGGAATGCGCGGTTGTGGATTAAATTCTACGTACAAAACAGCGTTAGGAAACATGAAGTTCAAGAGTCGTCGGCGAACGGCGGGTTGAGAAAAACTGTTGAGAATATAGGCATGAGATCACCTAGAATCTGGGTTTTGGCCTGGAATATCACCTTCAGTTCAAAAAAGTAAGTGGTGAGCAGTTGTCGGACGGAATAATAATAATACGTTTCACTGGATAGTATTAAAATGACAGAAATGTAGCTAAGAATAACTGAGAAATCTCCTAAGACGTAAAACCACGATATCTTTTTTGTTTGGGAGAATTGAAAGTTGCGCAATTGTTAGCTGAACTCAGAATGGAATTCTGAGTAGAATGATATATAAATCTTGGTAGTTTCATTTACGCCCGACGGAGAATCCAGGGTGAGACAGATGCCCCGCCCGTCTCACCCTCGCGTCGGGCGCCCTCTCATATTGCGTGCTCCCTCGCTAACCCACCTGAGCTACACGGGGCATCTGTCTCAGGCGGGCTTTTTCAGCCCAGCATGAAAGGAATTATCAAGTATTATATACGATTCTACTCGGAATCTCACTGGCTCGGCAGCTGGCAACTGCGCAACACCTGATTTTGCGAATTGAAAGCGATATTTTTGGAGAAGCGTTTTTAAACACGGCCTATTTTCTGGGCCATCTTCAGACGAAAGCACTTGCTTTTATGACCGCTGTGTGCGCAAAGATGTCGGCAATTTGATAGACAACTGCGCAACCCATCATTTTCTGAAAATTGCCGAGAAATTTTAATGGACGCAAACCGCCCGCCTGGAATTTAAAAAATTTATTTCTTCATGGAGTCTTGGTAAAAATTGTCGGTCTTGATGTCATTTTGTAGAGAATGTCATGAAGAAGATTACTGACAACTGCGCAAACATACATTTTTATGAGATAACCGAAATATTTTGCGAAAATCAAGCGGAGACGCCATTAGTGTTGAGATGAGCGTGGGTCCCGACACGAAAGCAGCGAGCCAGTGCAAATCTCTGGTCAGCCGTCTGACATGTTAAAGTGAAAGTGTGGAGATTGTGAGCATATCTAACATTCCGCCTCTGGACATGTCATTTTTTTCCCTTTTGAGTAGTATTAGAGCTGCTTTGTTGATCTTAAAAAAGAGCTTCACTATCTCGCACTCTGTATACTCTACTCTTTTTACCTTCCTCAACTGCATCGAAGTGGTTGGTGAACACCCTTCACTTTTTTACCCAGACAACCTTCACTTTTCTGACCCCCTGTCTCACCACTATCGTACCGATGACTCCAGTTACACAAATCATGATTGCGCATAGAAATTGAGTTAAGCTTGCAATCCTGGTAATACAATGCGTTTTATTATTATAGTCACTCCCACTTTTTCCATTCTCGGCCTTTCCGGAGACCATAGGATTTTTTACCACTGTGATCTGAAATACCCCCAGTACCCCACTTGCATGGGCACGTATGGCGCAGTAGTAAGAGGGTCGCCGCGCAAGCACACGGTCGATGGTTCGATCGCGCCCCTGGCCATACATCCGTCCAGGGTCGGTACATTGGTATCAGAGGAGTCTGGGAGGGTGAAGCACTGACTTGGTACATTGGATGCGCCCCGCAAGTCTCCGCATGAGGCACATACGCATTCAACCCCTCTACGATGCTTGGATGAAGTTGAATGCGTGGCGCATCCCACGTGACGGGATTGACTAAAGCCGACCGCTTTATCCTTTACCACCCAATTTGTAGCAAGACTTTCTGTCTCAACTTTCCAGCCACACACTGTTGACGACGACCCTTTTCAAACTGGCTGATCAGCGTACCCTGTTCTGTGGTCAGATAGCAACCCTAGATCTTTAAAATCTTATTCTTCTGCTTCTTCCTAACTTGCAGCCATACACACCGTTATGTTCTAACCTTCACACTCCAAATTGGCTGACAAGGATGACCTGTGGTCCTGCTTCAGAAATACGGCTAGCACTGGTCACAGACTCCGCATTGTGACCAGTGCAAGCCATATTTCTGCGGAGAACAAACACCCGGTACGATAGCCATCGGTGAAGAGCTTCGGAAGGCCTCCGTGCTTACGTACATCGGATCGCGTATCTCACCGACGGTAACACGTGGATGGAAGCTGAATGTAGAGCTAACGCTGCGTGGAACAAGTGGAGGCAGGTAACGGGTGTGATATGCGATAGGAAGATCGGGTTGAAGCTTCAGTACAGGATTTATCTCACAGTAGTCCGTGCTGTTGCGTTGTATGGAGTGGAATGCTGGCCGACCAAAACACGAGCAGGCCCTCCACACAATGGAAATGAGAATGCTTCGCTGGGCTCACAGGACCACACGTTTCGACAGAGTGTGAAACGAAGACCTACGCTCACTGTTTGGAGTAGCACCCATCACAGCAATGATGCGAGAAGCTCGCCTACGCCTATGCGGTTCCTCAAGCTCAGTATGGAGGATGTATACGATCGAAGGAAATGGCGCAATCTCACAAGAAACGCTGGCCCCAGACGCTGGGAGACAGGCCAGGAAGAAGAAGAAGAAGAAGACTGGTCACAAGCTGCTTCAATGGTTTGGCTAGGTGGTTATCCAAGAGAGCAACACTCGCCAGATCCAGCTATTCCCGCATTTTCTCGTTGATCCTGTAAAGTAGCTCAAATCAGTGGGAATAACACGCACGCACTTCCTAATGTCCGGCGTTGTTCAATCAAATTACACCCTCCGTCTCCTCAGGTCTGCTTCTGTAGAGAAGTTAGCCCAAAAACAAAACAGCACCCGGGCAAAAGTTCCTCCTGCGAAATGTCATCACTCTCTCCTGCATTCCCGCCAATAACTTCCCTGGTAACCGAAATTGCCAAATCTGCTACATGGCCACCAAATTCATGGCCAATCACAGTATCTGGAACAAGATATGGACAATTCATTCTCTGTGAGATTTTCTTCGCCAAATTTCATTGATTCCTCGTTATTTCCAGGCGAGCGGAGACTTGAGCAAATGAGGAGTGGAGTCTGATTGAAAAGCACCACACATCAGAAAGCGCGTGCGAGTAAACTCCACCAATTTGAGGAGTTTCTCACGAGTTTCAACGGGACGATGCGGGAATACAACGATGTCTTGGGCGTAGCACTCTCTTGGATCGCAACCTAGCGAAACTAGTGGAACAGCCTTTGACTATGCGGATTTCCTCAGAATCCTCATTAGGAGCATGAATAGTAGGGTGTCTGAAATCGTGTGAGGCATGGAAACACAAAAAAAATTTTAAGTTTTCTTAAAGCTTCGAATGCGCCGCTAAAAAAGCAGTTGAAATATGAAGCTGCGTCATGATTGTGATTTAGGCGAAAGCCGAAAAATAATGTTCTAAAAATCTACGGCTCCTACCGTGAGCTCAAGAACAGACTATCTTATTTGCCTTAGAGCGTTGCTTTGCTATACTGTGGAATTAGAAGAAATCCTTTTGATTTTCATGAAGATGGGGTACAAAAATCATGCCTCTAAATTACTCGAATTAGGCTTCGAGAAAACCCATATGACTCATATGATTTTTTTCAACTCTTGTATCACTGAGAAAGAAGCTGTTATCCAGAGTAAAGTACTTCTCAAAAATACTTGCCTCACGCTTGACCGCCCATCTGCTAAGCGGCGCTGCATCAGTTATGCATTATCATACGTTTCAGCGCGAGGCAAGAATTTTTGAGAAGACTAGCTTATTCTGCTAATGGCCAGTTAACGATCTCTCCTTTCCACATTACATAAATCCTGATAGAGCGGTCATTAAATACTCTGGCCACCACATGCGCCTCCCCATTTACTTCAACTGCATGTTTCGCTAAGCTAAATTTATAGTTCATCGGAGCCCGATTCAGTCGGATAACGAATGATACGTATCGATCCTCGGATGACGAGGATCAATACCTGTCTTTTGTTATCCGACAGGACACAACAGCTGATTAGTCTATCACCTCGCTCCAATGCTAACTTAGTCGCGTGGCTGATTGGTACGTGGAGTGCACCGCCTGAATGGACAGGCCATACTTCTTCAACGTTTTGTATGAGATTTGTGAACTTAATAAAATATTGAGCGGACACGCGAGAAGTCTGGAATGCCAGCGTCAGGCTGCGACCAGGATGGTGATGAACAAGAGGGATTATTTCCACGTGGAACCATTGAGAAACTGTCAATTTCTTACTTAAAAAAACCCGAAAAAGAAGCCGTCATAATTATGCACCAACCTAATACTTTCTATGTTGAGCATCTAGTACGACCTCGTCGAACTAAGCCATCGCCGACTTGTTTATATGTCTTCTTATTGGTTGACATTTACTCTGACTAGTTTTTGTTTTCAGGAAGTTATAACCGCCCCAGGACCAGCCTTAATTTACCGTACTATTGGGGGCAACCTGGATCTCTACTTCTTCCCAGGGCCTACACCAGAAGAAGTTACGCAACAGTACCTCGCGCTGGTTGGAACGCCATACCTGCCAGCGTATTGGGCCTTGGGATTCCAGGTAGGAAGCGGAATTTTTATCAGAGTAACTAATGGCAAAATTTCGAATCTTGTTTAAGATTGTGTGAATGTACATGTACATTCGTAATGTACATCTTCAAAAGATCTTTAGATATCACGCTATGGTTACAAAAACCTCAAAGAAATGAAGGAAATAATCGGGAGAAACATGAATGCAGGTGTTCCTCTTGATACCATTGTGGTAGACATTGATTATATGGATAGATACAAGGATTTCACAATTGGACAGGTCAGAACTAAAGAAAGTCTGCAGCGTCGTGCCGCGTGTATAGTGCGGTACATCAATTATGTGCATTCCCAACAATTTAGGAATGGAAAGATTTGCCGTCATATGTCAAGGAATTGCATAGCAAGGGACTGCGTACTATATTAATATTTGATCCTGCTATTCAAGTAGATCACGACTCCTTCAAGAGAGGGCTAGAGATGGTTTGCATTTTTTGACATCGAGAAATGTACATCTCATCGGGACGTTTGCTAAACAAGTTAAATTTAAGGGAGCTCGTTTCATTGAATGGGAGCGTAATGAACAAGTAATGCGTAACATCCAAGTACGTACATACCATCACTATGACGTTTCGCTGAGTATGACCATTTTTCCAGGACCAGTACCCACTAGCTAACGAAACAAAGATTATGTTAGGAGTTGTGTGGCCAGATCGGCACGTGGCTTTTCCCGATTTTCTAGATAATAACACTGTGAAATGGTGGACTGAAGAATTCATCAGATTCTGGAATGAGGTTGTTTCTATACTGTTTGTTATTTCATGCACTATTATCAATGCCCTTTAATTAAAGACTTATTTTTGACCATCTTGCTTCTTCTTAATTGATAGTTCGTGTGCGTGTTATGTACAAGAAGGTGGTAAATTTGATTTTTGCCTTGGTTTTAGAAGTGTTTCGGTCATCCTTCAGTCACGTCCGAAAATGTTAAAGGCGATGTATCAACTCACAATGGGTATCGAGATATCAACAGAATCCGGTCCCACTCTACGCGCTGATTCCATTGTTGTACTTGAAATCTAGAAAACGGTCAAAAACCCTATTTCTACGCCATAATTTGATACTGACGCGGACGAGCTTATCTGCTGGGAAGCTAGAATGAGCGGAGCTGAGAAGTGAAGATTGCACATTATAATGAACTTTCCAGCAGTAGCCATTATCGACAGAAAAAATACTGCCGTGTTGCAAAACCATGCCGCGCCCTCAGCAATTATTCGCTGCGGAACGAAGCCTCTCGTTCATCGACACCAGTGGCGGGCGCAGAAAGTGGGCGGGAGGGGGGGGGGGCGTCGGAAAAAAAGTGGGGTATTCGTCATTTTGGGACCCAGACGGAAAACAAAACTAATAAAAATATTAAATATAATAATCTTACTTCTTCTTAATTGGCAGTTCATGTGTGTGTATGTATGTATGTATGTGTGTGTCTATGTATGTATGTATGTGTGTGTCTATGTATGTATGTATGTATGTGTGTGTGTGTGTGTGTGTGTGTGTGTGTGTGTGTGTGTGTGTGTGTGTGTGTGTGTGTGTGTGTGTGTGTGTGCACGAGAACCAGCCACCAAAAACGGAAAATACCTACATCTTTGTGTTCAACGCGTTGCGTTATGTACGAAAATGTGGTAAATTTTTATTTTTACCTCGAATTACAGGTGTTTCTGGCTACTTCAGTCATGTTCAGACATGTTAATGGCCGACTGTTGTTTTCATCACAGTCGGAATGAATGAGATAGGCCTGTGATTACAGAACCGTATAAATGGAAAAAGACGAAAAGGTTGCCTTTATAACGAAGAGGAGGAACGAGGCGGACGAGAGATGACATAGAGATGACACTGATGAGGAATGCGCCATAATGTGTGTTAGAGGTGGGCCAGCGTTATGATAAAGGTGATTCGGCACCTAGAAGCGGGGAAACGCTGGAGTCGGGTCCAACGGCGTGGTAAGGGTGCGCCGGCGTCCAAAAGTTGGAAAACGCCTGGAGTCGGGTCCAACAGTGTTATGAGGGTGCGCCGGCGTCCAAAAGTGGGTGAACGCCTAGAGTCAGGCCCAACGGTGTCATGAGGGTGCGCCGGTGTCCAAAAGTGGGAAAACGCCTGGAGTCGGGTTCAACGGTGTGACAAAGGTGCGCTGGCGTCCAAAAGTGGGGAAACGCCTGAATTCGGGTCCAACGGTGTGGGAAGGGTGGGCCGGCGTCCAAATGCGAGGAAACGCCTGGAGTCGGGTCCAACGGTGTAGTAAGGGTGCGCTGGTGTTCAGTTCAATCCCAGTTTGCACTTACTCGGTCAATTTTTGCTGTTTACATCGACCACAGCGAAACGAAATGCGTTACCACAAGTAGTTGCAAAATAGCTGTCCGTAGTGGATCAGTGGTTCCACGAACCGCGGTAGAGAATATTTCTCTGTGGAAAGTGTCTGTTAATCCACCTGCATCAATCTTATCTGAAAACAATGGAAATATGCAAGCGAAGCGAGCACGAAAAGAAGCCTAAGAGTCCGGCGTTAGCCGGACGATCAGGCTGGTCAATAATTAATAGAAATTATATTAAAAATAATTTTAAAAATAAACAACTAAAAATAAACTAATACAAGATTCTTATATGTATTGTAAAGTAATTCCAAAAATTGTCGACCCATTCTCGGGAGCGCCCCCCTCCCCTGCGTCCGCCTCTGTAAGACACCCGTAATTTATGAGGTTTTCGACGTTCACGTGTAAATTAAAGTGCATCTTTGTGCTCAGCTGCTCGCATATACTGACGTGGGAATCTCGAATGTGGTCCATGAGCTGATACATTTGCCTTTAGGCTCTCTTAGTGACCAGCAGTTATCTTCACTACAGTTGGGATTAATGAGATAAGCGTATGATCATGGGATCGTATAAAAATGAAGGCATAGGTAGGATCCCTTCAGAAGAAAGGCGAGTTGTCTGATTGGCAACCAGTGACACGGTGGAGGGTGAGTCGGCACAGATGTAGGGGAGATAACATAAAATGGGTTCATAGACGTGGAAGAGGTACACCGGCGGCTATGAAAGGGGAATCCACCACGCGACAAAGGCAGGGCGTGCTGGGAGTGCGATGGCTACCAGCTGCTGGGAAAATGTTATTGAATCAATCCACGGCCGCGAAAATGGTGCGCCGGCGCTCAGTAATGGGGAGGATGTTGCACGACGGATCCACAGTTGGGATAGATATGCACCAGCGTTCAACTGGGGGAACATATACATGATTGTGGGGCGAGCGAAGCGAGACCAAGGAAGTCTGAGAGTCCTGCGTTAACCGGACGATCAGGCTGGTTTAAATTTTAAATTAATTTTTTATCCAATTTGTTTTCAAGGCTATAGGTGTTTGGGTCTCAAGCAGTAAAACGTAAAACGTAAAAGGGAAGGCCAAAAATGGGCGAAAAACGGAAAGAGTAAAACGGAAAGAGTAAAGCGGAAAACGGAAAACTATGCCCAAGCATAGGTTTGTGATCAAAAGTCCTCCTTAACATTGAATTCTCTAAGTACCTTCTTGATGAGCAAGAATGGTGACACTTTCATGTGATTAAGTAACTTCAAGTCCAATGATGGTACGTACCTCTAACGCATGGAATATAGGCAGATCGAGGAGTATTTATCCTTTACGTATTTATTGAGATTATCGGAGTTATATAATCAATAATCATCTTCTTTACTGAATGTTTAAGTAGACGAGAATCTGTAAAATGTGAAAAGTGCGACTTCTCTGCTTTACTTTGGAGCACAACTACTCCGCATAAATTCAGACAAAAGGTTACTATATTGGTTAGTACGTTTGCAATCTGAGAAGGATCACGTTATTCACAAAGGATCCCGTTGGAGCAAATTAGCGAAGGGGGAAGGAGGAAAAGAAGAGCGTGTAGGGGAAGTGAAACACAAGCAGCCCAAACACTGCGCAAAACATCAGGCGCCAACGGCGCCAGTGTGGAACTGAGGATCATCGTCTGATTAAAACTGTGACAATTAGGATGTAGTCGTATGCATTTGTCATGTTGAAAGAAAGCCTACATTATGCGTTGCTTCGCAAGAATGCTGGATGCTGCTACCTTGGCACGTCACAGTTTCATGGAAATTTTATATCAGTTCACCCCAGATTTCTGTGGAAACTTTTTTTTGAGAACTTTGAGGAGAGCAGGCCAGTTGTGTGGCATATTTCGAAGAACGATGAAGACCAGCAAAACCGCGATGGTAAGTTAACACTGCAGCTGAGACAATAAAAGTCAAACAAGATAGTTTGGATTTCGTTAATGGCGTTGAACATGAATTTTGGTTTTGTTGTTGTGAACTCATGTACATCGAAACATGTGAATTCTCTTCAGGATAAGGAAATGCGTCGAAAACAACTATCCCTGTCCCTCCAATATTTTCCGGGATTTGCCGTTTTCCGGGCCAAAAGCCCGTAAAACGTAAAACGGAAGACCAAAAGTGGGCGGAAAACGGAAAGCGTAAAACAGAAAACGGAAAGTCCCGCACACCCCTATTTGTGACCAAATTTCCTCCTCAACATTGGATTTTTGTCTCTATCTTTGTGTATATCTTTTTCTTGTGGTGACTCTTTCAAGCAATTAAGTAACTTTATGTCCACTGATAGTTCAAAAGCCTAGAATATAGGTAGATCAAGGAGTGTTAATCCTTCACCTAGTTACGAGAGACTATCACAGCTATGTATAAAACAATCAACATCTTTCTCAATGAATATTTAAGTAGACGAGAAGCTGTGAAGTGTGAAAAGTGCGACTTTTTTTCTTTACTCTGGAGGACCTTTTCTGGAAAAATTCGGACAGAAAGGTAACTGTGGTAGTCAATACGTTTGGAATCTCAGAAGGATCACTTTATTTGCAAAGGATGACGTTGCAGCGAGTTAGCGATGGAAGGATGAGAAGAGCAGCGTATGGGGAACGTGAAACACAAGCAGCCCAAACATTGCGCAAAACGGCAAGCGCCAATGGCACCGTTGTGGAGCTGGGGATCATCGTCTGATCAAAACAGTGACAATTGCGATGTAGCCTTACACTTTTATCAAGTTTAAACAAAGCCTACACCATCCGTTGCTTTTGCAAGAATGTATGATGCTCTTACTCTGATAACTGGGCAAGACGAACGCAGCACGAACGCGTTTCTACAGCAGTAATGGTTCGGTTTCAAACCCCATTTTGGGCGTGGCTTTCCCCCCGATTGCTGCCATTCTCCCCTTGATTGCTGCCATCCTCCCCCTGATTGCTGCTAAAATCGCGGAGGACGTTAATGGCAGCACATCTAATCTAGAATGGCAGCAATATCTGAGTTGAAAGGCAGCAATGTCCTGCTATAGTCCTGCCGTTGCAGCGGCAAGAACCGAGATATAGCTGCGTTCCTTCTCCTGGCTCGGCTGGATATGCGCTCCGCTTACCCCATGCCCAATCCAAATGGATACAAACAGTATAATCACAAAGATCAAAACGACTTTATTTTCTATAACTTCACTTCTATATATAGGAAACTATAGTCATAGTACTAATGGTAGTAACAACAGTAATAAACGTAAGTAACAGTTGAACAATAATAACATACAGGAAAGTCCAAACGGACGCAGACAAGGGTCGGGACCATGGCGTGGCTCACTTGGGCAGAGACGCAGGCGGTCATCATGGAGAGCGCCGATGTCTCTGCCCAAGAGAGCCGCGCCGTGTTCCCGACTCTTGCCTGCGATCGTTTGGACTTCCCTGTAAGCGACTTCGAGGTTTGAGATAATGTGTCGTAAAAATATGGGCACAGCTTCGTATTTTTTCAGAAGAATCTCAAAATTGAAATTTGCTCTGAAACTTCGGCTAGTGCGATCAATTGGACAGTGCCGATATTTCTCCGAAATAGAAAAAAAAGCCGGAATAAAAACGCGAAAATCTTCAGTCATGTAGGTAGGTAAGGATCTCAAAGATAAAAAAAAACAGTCTCTTGCAGCTTCAGAGGAGGTCATGGGGAGATGGAAATTTGGATCGTGGGATTGAGTCACGGATCACTTGACGCGCACAACGAAGAGGGTCCTTGCTCATCGTGTTCCTCCGGGAAATCGGCCACATGGAGTTTCTAGGAGGGCAATCAGTAATCATTATGAAAAAGGAATGGAGAATAAAGCGAAGAGCAGAACAACAACACGGGCGCACTCACCGGCTTGGGCTTGATCGGGCTAGAGTTTCGATTTCGTGCATCGGCATAGGCGCATTGTTGAAAATCTTCAGCTGAGGACAAATTCTTTGCACTTCCTCCGATGCACTAGATAAGTAAAGTGAAACACCACATAAAGGCGTGTAAAAAGCCTCATCAGCTCACATGGTGCCCTCAGGGTCGCTCACATGTAGCTCTGTCAGATTCAAAATTGCGAACGAGTGTCCAGCGTTAATTCACTAAACGATCCCCATAATTATTCGTCATGATAAAGTAGAAATAGCAAGCACAAGTCATAGACATCACAAAGCAGAACTTTTAAAGTTTACCCACGAATTCTGCCTCACGTCCAGAAAGACCAAATTTGGAAAGTTGCTGGCAAGATCAGCCCAAGGTCGACAAAGGTGGTTCTCCCGCAGACAAATATACTTGACCGTTGGTGCCCCAAACCGTATTCGTTTCACGTCATCGTCATTTAGAAGACAATTTTGAGACGTAACGTCTTGGATGAAATCGATTCCATAAACAAATAACAGCCGCCAGCCCTCAACCGATCACATAAATATGTTACAGATACATTTACTTCTAGGTACCGATAACTCCAAAGATTGCTCAAAACTTGTATAGCGGCGGGCCTGTTTCCGATGATCTCCAAGTCCATCTCTATGTATTTCGTACCCATTGTACACGCACAATTCTGTAGATCATATACAATTGGTCTAACTACCTCATGTGCACTGCACGCGATTGCAGCTCGGCGTTGTTTGTTGCAAGAAAAGAAACGGCGGAGAGAAATCCCGAAGGCTGCAAATGTCCGACGTTCTGCCACCGCGAGAGCCGCATGAACAAACTATTAGAGAAATAAGAAAGAACGAAAACGCGAGAAATTGTGCCCCATTCGAAGAGGAAGCCGAGAAATGCAGATTATAGGCACAAATACCCAACTACCGACCTTTTCTAAACAGACTATGGGGCAATTTATACTAGATGCGTGTGTCTGACGCTCGCATTCATTTGCGAAGGATTTTCCATGTAGACCGGTGAGTGCGGGATGCACATGCTCAATAAAGTTAAGGTTCGCAGCTTATACACCCGCATTTACGCCGCGAGGCCGTAAATGCGTGCGTATGAGCACCAATGCGACTCGCCCTATCCTTCACTGTTTAGACA